>JAMPIV010008239.1:0-311690 GCA_024509875.1 Oreohelix idahoensis | reverse complement strand
GATCAAAACATATGATGACCCGAAATCCAACATGGCTGCCTCCCTGAGTTGTCCGTTCACCTCATGTCCATATAGGAAGGAGAATATAAGCCAGAGTTAATTTATAATGGGTATATAAAGAGTTCTAATTTTCCATACACTCTACGGGAATCAGGTTAATTCACGGAGCCATAACCGCTGCAGGGAAAACTCTTCATCTTCGTCATACAAATCACGACACTAAGCAAACGAAGCACCAAAATACAAGCTAGCCTAACCGACAGAGATCAACAAAAATAGACTGTTTACCTGATCCGAATCATCTATATACTGACATAAGGAGAGTCTCTAACACAAACTATATCGTAAGACACCATCACATTCAGAGAAAAACCACTTCGACAGACAAATTTTTATACTGACGAAAAGGACCAGCTCTAGAAAAACGTAACCCCCCCATTTGTAAGCAGTACATCGGAACTCATCACGACTTGTCAGACAACTCATACTTCCGCTAGACCGGAATAACAAGAATCTAGTCCCTCCTACCCATCCAAAATATACAATATAGGACTGATTCTACTTGTACTAATAATATGTAATACATATGAATTCAGGCCATAAACACAATAAGCAAATTAATATATTTTCTGGCCCTAAAAAATAATTACAAACGCAAGCGCAATATCCTTGCGCCGGATCAATATCCAGAACGAATACTCCTATAATCAAAAGTGTGAATCAAACATGGATTATCTCGCTTTCCCCATAGACAGCATTTTCATACACAAATGAATGAATGTCTATATTTTTCCCATATTAAATAGCCATATCGATTTTTTTAATATGTGCGTCAAAATATGCACGCAACAACGACGACAAATCCATTTACCATTAATGTAAGTTTTACAAAAGATAGCCAGGGAAGAAGCACGTAAGACTAAATTTCCAAACAAAATTGAAATTTTAAAAAAATACGACGAATCACAGCACAAGCTCACCACGCATGAAAGTCCCTTATTCTAACAGAGCGGTAATCACGACAGCACAAGATGCTGATCCCTAAAAGAAATTAATGCAATCACCCTTTAATCAACGACACTGAAACATAAAATGTCCCCTTTCCAGCCGCCACGCAAAGAAAACAGAAAGGAACATATAACATAAAAGGAAGCAGATTTTGCCCAACAAAATAACCAACAACCATGACTTACAAAAACATCAACTTCATCTGATCGACAATAGCATCCACTCCTCAGGTAACGCCAAACATCGTTTTCCACGCAATATCATATTGAAATACAAAGATTAAATGAATTAAAAAATCACCAAACAAGTTGACGTAATTCTGAGGACGTTCTCGAACTTCGATCACTGAGTATTCAGTTAACTATGAATCTTGGAAATGAATTCAACGTCGAAAATGTTTTGACCATCACTCATGCAAGATACATGTAAGACGTGTCTATATATAATTTTCACGACGAAATTTATGTGGGTCGTGTTGGTTGTTGTTATGGACAGGGGGGGGTGGAATAAACGATAGTGAGCTTACAATGTCCTAACGGTTTGATGTAGTACTACAGATCCACTTGTTCCGCGAAACGACCTCCTCGTTAAATCCCCCAGATTCATATGTCTCATGTTGAAAATTCGTCAATTACGATATTCATCAGATTGTATAGCAAATCCCTTTCATGGTAAATAAGCGTGAACGATCTTTCATGGATAAAAATGATATTTCTATCCTCAAGTACGGTCCCCAGGTCTGGCATAGTACCTAGTATAGATACGCAAATTCATATCAGCACGGGAATTCATTACAACAAGCGTCATTGCTAAAAAGTTCCTTGCTGATTTAAATAAAGGTACTGCGACAGTTTGATACAAAATCCCTATATTGACCTAAATGTCCAGCTAAAACTATGACTGCAAAGTTACATGAGCAACCTTTATCGTCCTCAAATCCATCGACGAATGCCTCCCATATCTGTGGTGGGCGTTGTATCCACATTCTGCTTGTTTGTTTTATATTATTACAGGTAATAGCTCCACTGTCCACACTTTAAAAACCTATACTCATTAAGTAATTTGTATTAGGGTTTGCTCCTGTCTGTGGTTACATATTATGCTCGTTCCCGTTACGTCTAGATGAAATGTACCTCACGATTAATTTTTTCTTCAAAATCCACAACATAAATACGGTTCCTTAACTGACCCATGATCATGATGAACTAATGGCAGTCTTCCTTTAGAAATTGATACTCGAAATCCTTTAATTACTTATAACCCTTGTAACATTCAAGCCGTTCTCAACATTAATCCCTTATTTTCAGAACATCATCCTTACATATTAATTCTATTCCAATAATTCATTTCTCTTGTACTAGACCAACATCTTTTTAAAAAGGTGGAACACTTCGTAATAGTTCCCACTGAACTTAAATAAAACACAGCCAAAAACAGCTGTCACAAGCTCAGCTTTCCTCAACACCTTGGCAGACACATGACAAAATCTACTTCATTTCCGGTGCGCATCATTTTCAATATTCCAAATATGCCGCAATTAATCACACTGACTCAAACTCAATAAATCCAACATGTGGAGTACATGGCCACACCCACACATCGAAATCCACGAGTAACGCAATAGCTTTACAACCGTACCACTTTAACAATCCGGCGCAACTCGAGACAAAAATGTAACTTCCGCCGGATGTTCTCTCTCGTTGTCACTCATGATCGAGCCGAGCCTCTGCCCCCTACATAGGTACGCTCTACACGGACATTCCTCAATGTACTTACTTCACAATGAACCTTGCTTCGTTTCATATATAAGTACATTAACTTTTTAATCTAGTTTTTTGTGTCTACATGGGACATTCCAGTAAATTTTGTATATACAGTTTTCCAGTGATAAGACCAAAAATAACTTGAAATTAGAACATAATAAACTATTATGTGAATTTAACTTTTCAGATGAAAACATTTTAATGCAAACGTAACATTGTAAATTATTGACAGCCATCAAATATAGCCATTGACTACTTCGTGATTTGTTGTCAACAGTGGCTCTTTGTTTGATTAATGACATATTAAAGCAATGAACTCTGTGTTTTAACTATTAACAGTAAACTACACTTGGTTCGTTTAATATTTAATATAGAAATAGCAAGTATATGATTATGAGTGCGAGTTCATAGCGCTAGTACTGTTCGCTCATAACATACTTAGAATATTAGCACTCGTACTTCATTAGTATCGCAATTATTGCTACCAATTTTAGGTGTTGTTTACTTTGCGCATTTATTTTGCATTCTTCCTCCATTCATACCTCATGGTTATAATGCATTCATATTCCATGTAATTGAATTCATTTATTGAACATTTTTTTTTTCTTCATTTACACATTTTTTGTTTAGTATTATCATCTTATCATTTATTTTCTCTATGTAAATACTACAATTGCCACAGTTTGGTTAATAGTAAGTTCTACAATTCCTACATTGTCTTCGTTCTTTAAGTTGATTTTTACTTTCTTCCTTCACTATTATTACTTTTCTTTAGTATAATTAGGTTGATATAATATAATTTTTAATTTGATTAATTTTTTTATGCGGTTTTAAAGTATAAAAATAATAATTTATTTTCCCGGTGTTTGAGGTAATCTGATTACTCCATTTTTGACCTAGATTTTTAAGGGTGTTAGGACTTAAGCAGTATTTGTGTTTACACAAGTGTAACTTTTACTAAAAGATACGCATCAGAGGATTTAGTAAGGTTAATAAATGTTTTAAATTATTGTGTCACGAAAGAGCACATAATTGGTGCTGTATTAATTGAAGGGTTCCTAATGATTTTTTGATGACTTAGTGAGAAGATTCAAGAAGTACAGCAAGACCTGTCATAGGTTGGTCCCTGTATTGTTCATAGCCTCAGTCTTGGCATATGATTTATATTGTATTAATTACCTCCAGGAGGAAGTGTTTGCGAGCATCTCTTCTACCGTAAGTGAAAAGCTCTGGATGCTTGAGGAATAATGCTAGTATATTTTAGTCATGGCTACGCGATGAAGGATTCCCGCGCTATGAGGACAAACTGAGGATTTGTTATTGAAGTTTTTTAAATTGATAGCCTGACAGTCTTGAATACGGTGTCTTGGAAAAGGAAGTTCACTACAAATAATATATACATATATATAATATATATATATATAAATATTATATAGATTTATATTTATAATAATATATATAATATATATAATATATTATATATAATACCCTTACCTACAAACGGACTACCAGTTTGTAGTCAATCAAGTTTTATTACTAAGGATAATGAATATGCACTGTTGTTGTATAAGATGGCTTCCTTTGATCTACTATGGATGTCTCAAATACATTGTTTATGAGGCCAACCAAGAATGAGACATTAATTGATATTAACGCTCCACGTATTTAGTACCATTGGCCATAACGTTTATTACCGCCCTTGAGAGGTCAGCCGTTATCAAGAATGTCAATCAAGTACATGATCAATATATATCAATGCTATGCACCATGATGTCCCAATATGATTTGGTACATGATTGATGATGCCTGATGTGACCATGACTGAAGTTGTTGCGTGTACAAATAAATTGTTGGTCAAGTTGATGACACATCTGGTCAGTGTGTTTGTCGTCATCACCATTGACATATTAGCTCTCGAACCACATCAATATACATTCGCGTTATTGAAGTTGTCGGATACCTGTAAGCCCGACCAAAGCTGATAATAATTAAATCAGCAATAATCAGAACATTCGCTAACCGAACCAAAAATATAATCATCACCACAGCTGGTAGTTGCCAGAAAGAAAGAAGAGTGGCTACAATATGATTCGAAGACACGGCTTGCGGAAGATTGCAACAAAACAATGTGGTCTCGAAGATGTTCAGTCTGCACAACAGAATGACTTTTTTAAAGATATGGTGCTACTTATATGTAAGCATTACTTGGCACTGTCTACCATGACTACTGGAAAAAGATTGAACACTAGAAATACATTAACACTTCGATGAATTATTGCAATAAACAAACAAGTGAAAGAAAGTAACACGTTTGTGGATACTTACCCGACGTACTAATAATGATAGATTTCCAGTAATGTAGTGATTTTAGTAAACACAAGACAATATCACGGAAGTGCCAAGACCTTATGTGGTCTGGAAGAATGTTTAAATGACCAAAAATGGTAATCCGTACTAAAAATAATACCTCTTTACCGAAGGATTGGGTAAGATTAGAATAAAAGTACACTTTATTGGATCTCACTATACCGTAACCTCAAGGCGTGACATTTATCCTAATTTATTGAGTTCTCCCTTACTATAATCCTTGGAGGTAAAACAGTCTGTTGGAGCTAAATTTTGCTATAACAAGAGCATTTAAGGTTTTAGCACTGCATTCCTGCTCGTCATAGTCCTTTGAATCATTGGTCCTTTGTCTTTGTTCAGCACAGTCAAAAGTAAGATCTCCATAAATGGATTCCTTATAGGACCCGCGACAAAGATTAAGATACTTCTATTATTATTGTTGCCCCAGAATCGACCTACTTGCACCCAGACAAACCCATAGGTTTCAGTCTCCTCAGCAAACTCGAGAGTATAAATGGCTAATTGTTTTTTGCGGTGGATGGAGGTATACAACGCTGGATCATCCTCTTACATCCAATCCCTGCCAAATCTTACGCCTAATGTCAACAATCTCCACAACTTTAACTTAATAATTCAGTCGTTTGCAGTTAGTCAATTAACTAACTAGACGAATTACAATTGTCCACATTATCTATCTGATGTCCCATACCCAATACACCAACATTAGTTGCTCTACACTATTTCAGTGCCGCATGCCGCAAGCAAATTCAGGATAGCAGATCCACTCCAAGTTCTAGAAACCCGAACTACTTAAGGTCCTCCATTCCATGCGAAAGCCGTCCTCGAGGATCTTCCGAAGCATGAACTGAATTCTGACACAATAACTGCCCCTGTCAATGAAGTTTCAGACAACCACCTTAAAGCCAAGTAAGCTGCCTCCACCTCCACTATGACGCTTGGAGATTGTTGTTATGTAAGCCCCCTCAACTTCGCGACTATCCTCCTCTCCCAACTCTAGCAATAAGCTCCCTTCCGATCTCTCTCCACGAACTCTCAGTGCACAGACAATTGCATCATTATGCCTGGTGTTATCCGTTACAGTTGACAATTTCCACTCTGCATTTCAATTGCTCCCAAAGCACTGCATTCTCTGCCAATGTCCCGTTGATACCTGGTTTATGTCGTGAAGTTTGTCCACCTGACATATCTTCACACTTCCTCTTAAACACATTATTCCACTGTGTCACCACCTGTCGAATATTGACACAGGCTTCGCCATCCATACATCGCCCTCATTCATTTCTTGCACCCTTGATAAGTTACCGTGTAGGGTGTGCCTTTTGTCCCTGGTGTGGCTATCTGACGATTTGATGGCGTAGTAATGATTGTGGTCGTTTGAAAAGGTCCTGGGTTCGATTCCCTCGTTAGGTTCCTATCACTTTCGTAGTATTTCTATTGGGTCTAGACCTTTCTACTTCTTTATTTCATACTATGTGCCTGTAAAACATACACTTTGTGTATAACATATTTGCCTAGGAGTTTATATGTCTTAGTGGCTCATATGGTCGCACTTGCATACAATATTTAAAACCTCAACTGTGGTCGGGCCTCTAAGCTGGGGGGGTTATTTGATTTTTGGCCATCGATCAGTTGTCTCTAGCGAGAGCGATCGCGCGCGCGTATCTTTTCGGGATGCTACCATCTATTCACGCGAAGGAGACAATGGTTACGCCAATGTAGTCAAACGTTGTCTAAAACTTGTTGTATATATGCTTTGAAGCAGCGCGTGACAACACCTGACAAGTTCCTTTGCCCTTTCACATCAAATATCACGAGGTGGTCGCAACATGATAGATGAAGTATTTGACCTTACATAAGTTATCCATGTCTCCCTGTGATAAAAAGAAGTGGTGCTGATGACTCAAACATATTACCGCCCCTTGTTTCGTTGTGAGTTGGATGTTTTCCAAATATAACGAGAAGATGAAGTTGGGAAAAGGAACGGAGGTCGCCTGATGTTAATAAAACATGAAAGAGGCATTTGTTTTCTATCAGTTTTTTGGTACCATTGCCTTTAGTCCCACGCTAACACTGACAACAGATGGAACTTGAGAAACATTTTGATGAAGCGAACAATGGCAGTTACCACGGTCTTGCTGCGAGGGACGTGCTGCTGCCAAAAAATTTGACGGCTGTAGAGATGTAATAGGGTAAAACCATTACAGGGAAGCAGCATATTCAGGAAACAGAACTCCCACTGACCGCACCCCGTCAGCTAAGTAGAACACTAGCACAGCGAACGGAACGTTTTTTCACTTTATCCACCAACAGCTGAGATCTTCTGATGAAGAAAGATTTAGTTGTTATGTTTGAAAAAAAGAACTTTAATTATCTTATCTCGGTAATCCAATAAGTGATTATAAAAACCTTTTTACATGTCATTATAAATCTACAGTTGAATTAATCATTGTTGAGTGAATTTTTGTCGGCACACATTGTGACTCAGTTTTTAAAAAATATAGAGCTTTAAATTAATATTTTGATGAATCGCCTTCAGGTCGAACCTTCTAAAAACATGTCAAAACCTTTCCTCAATGAAGGGTGAAGAATAAGTGTATAACAGCTTAGTCGATCTATGTTGATATGTTTGTCTTTCTAAATTCCTGAGACTCCCGTGCAATAAAATCGTCATGTTTTCTATTTTATAATCCCAGCTAAGAGTATCTTGAGCGAAAGTTGATACACTTGAGAACTCTCAACTTTTATTGGGACCACAACTGCAGAGCAGCGGAGACTACCAGCGACAGTGATGCCACAGCTGGGTATTTCTTACTAGATCTGGGTTTTTGGGCTTCCGTCTGGGTATCTGGGTAGTTTTTTCAAAATCTGCATTAATCTGGGTATATTTGACAATTGACATTTACAATGTATGTATATTCCTGTGCACTGAGCATTATACATTATATGTATATTATAATTAAATGTCAAACATTATGTGCTATATATTTTTTATTCCACTTAAATTTAATTCCTTTTTTAACCACATCAATGACGTTGTTTTTTGACTCGTTTACATCAGCTATCTATTTACTGTTATTCTGTTAATGGCTGTCATCTGCAATACTCGGTCATTTTTGCGATGTGTTATAAAGTCCTCTTTTTATATTTTAGACTTAAGCAGATACACAGCATAATTGATATTTTTTTTTTTTTGTATTATAAAATTATAAAATGAGCGATGATGAAGGTACGCTTGGTAGTTGTAGCAGCATGATGACACACACGCCACCGCGTAAAAAAAGTGAAGCCATGGTATCAGCAGGCTTTTTTCCGTATGGAATGGCTAACAGACAGCGAACTGAAGGATTGGATAAAGCCAGGACTCTGGTAATCGCTATGCTGCGATTTGTACGGTCTGTTCCTGTACATTAACTAATGCAACAAAACAGCTTTAATTGACACATAAAGCACACAGAAGCACATGAAAAACTTCGAAGCCAAAAGCAAAACTCTGAACATTAACAAGTTTTTCATCAAACCAAAAGAGCCCTATCTCCAAGACAAAATTGCTAAAGCGGAGATTGCGTTGTCGGCTTTCATGGCAGAACATAATACTCCGTTTTCGCAAGCTGATCATTTGATTGAATGTTCCAGACAGCACAATTTCTCAAAATATGTCACTGAAGCGCACCAAGGCTGCCTATGTGATGCAGTACGGCATTGCTCATTTTGAGCGGCTCGAAGTTATAAACATTTGCAGAAATCAGAAATTTTCTATAATCGTTGATGAGAGTACTGATATTTTAAAGTTCTTACGAACCAGATGTTGGCAGTTGTTTGCGATTCTGTGACACAAAAACAAAAAAAGTAGTTGATTCATTGTTAGACCTCATTGAGGTGGAGGATGGGACTGGTCTTGGCATGTTTACAGCTGTTAAGAAATTGTTGAGCACGCATGAAATCTCGCTTAGTATCGTCATTGGTTTTGCTGCAGACAACTGTGCCGCTATGATGGGGACTGCAAGTGGTTTACAGGCACATCTGAAGAAAGAGATTCCACATGTCTTTGTTCTCGGCTGTGTTTGTCATTCATTTGCACTTTGTGCAAATGCTGCCAGCAACCACCTACCGTCTTGGCTTGAAATTTTCATAAAGAATGTCTGCTTCTATTTTTCGCATAGTAGTAAAAGAAATCTCCAGTTCCAGTTAATACAAGATGTAGTTCAGGCCCAGATACATAAATTGTTGAAGCTGTGTGAAACACGCTGGCTGTCCCGTGAAGCAGTCATTGAGAGGATCCTTGAGCAATGGGATGCTCTGCACTTGTATTTCCAATCCGAAGCTTCAGTGGACAACGTCGACGGTGCGGGGCAAATCCTGCAGACGATGAACACTGTTGGCACGAAGCACATGCTTCTATTTGTCGGCTACATACTGGGTAAAGTTAACGTCATGAACATGGAATTCCAGTCCGAGAACTTCCGTCTTCACAAAGTGTACACGAGTGTAACAAGAGAGTATCGTTTTCTTCTCAGTATGTTTATTAGGCAGGAAGTATTGCAGCATGAGCATCGCACCCTTGCCGACATTGATCCTTCGGATGTACAGGTGCACAAGAAACTGAATTACATTGAGCTGGGTGGACGATGTGAAGCGCAGTTAATGCGACAACCGTTACGAGATAAAGAAGTCCAGTTTCGCAAGGATGCATTGGCATACCTGGTTGATCTTTGTACTCAAATACGACGCAGGTTCCCACTTGAACAAAAACAGTGGTTCTGGCGCAAATGCAGATGTTGGATCCAAAGTAAGCTCTCGATATCAACAAACCTTCTGTCATTCCATTAACAGCGCAGTTCCCCAACATTGTTTCAGAAGAGAGCCTTGATCGTCTGTCTGATCAATGGCGAGAATTGGCATTCGTACCGAAAAGATCTTGGACATCCTAGTGGATGAGGATCCGCCCGCATTCTGGCTGGGGACTGCAACAAGTAACAGATGCTAATAACCAGAAGAAATTTGGATGTTTTGGCCTGACCTCATGTGCATGCTTATGGCACTACCTCACTCCTCAGCATGCGTCGAAAAAGAGTGTTTTTCGAAGGAATAAACATAGTTAAAACTAAACAAACCAACAAGCTTTTGTGTGAAAATATAGTTTCAATTAGAATACTAGCCAAGCACGCAGTTGTCAAAGACGGAGTTTGTCATAAGTTTAATCCTAGTAAAAGCGTGGTTGAAGATGTGCGTGAAAGAAGTTTGTTGGCAGAGATATGCAAAAGATTTTGGAACTTCACAATCAAGATTCCACGTTGTCAATTCATGCATATGATTCTTGACGAAGGAGAAGTTTTGTCGACAACTGGATGCCGAGTCTCTGACAAGTGACATTTTTCAACAGTAACAGTTACAACTAAAATTTTATATTTAATTTGAGGAACATTTTGTTAAATGTAACTAAATGTAAGTATATTACTGTTAAAATATCTCATTTTCAAGAGTTCATAATATTGGGGTGTTATTAAAATCATTTTATTTAATTGTGAATTTTGGTAATAAAAAAAAAAAATTTAAAAAATGAAGAAATACATAAAAATTGGTAGAACACAATTTATTTGTGCTAAAGATGCACATAAAAGATTATGTAAGCATCGTCTGTCCCGTGTATTTGAGGCATAAAATAATCTGGGTATTTCTGGGTTTTTTTTTAGGAGAGCATCTGGGTTTATCTCTAGAACTTGAGTGGCAACGCTGACCAGCGACAAAAACCTTCTTCCTTCATAACCTCTTGTGTATCTCCAAGAATAGACCATCTCTCCATACCCAGTCGAATGTCTGCTTGAGGTTTACCAAAACTGTGGCCATATTATTGTTATTCTTAAAACGAAATCTCCACCCACCCTATCATCTACCTCTGTTTTACCGGTTACATGTACCTGGGTAGTCATCTGTTTTGTCGAGTAACCAAAAACCTCTCGTTAATTTTTTAAATTAATTAATGAAATGACTCGAGAAAACCCCTAGTTGCTTAGTCTAGAAAATTCCGTTTCTAACCATGGTTTAATAAACACGGCGGCAAGTTCCTGGCCAGGACATTGGAAATGTTGTGACAGAGGTAACGTGTTGTACTTGTCGTTGTTAGTAAAACATCCGTTAATAGTCTGTTTATGTGTCCATTCTTGGTTCTGCGTCTTCTCTTTGATAGTATCAATGAACAATTTGCAAAACTCCCTCGTATTGAAAAGTAGTTAGAAAAATTATGGCAACACAATTAGGCTTTACGATATCACATTAGCTGCTCAAGGAACACTGAGTCTATAAAACACGTTTAACCCTCTATGAATACTTAACCAGGCACATGCATGTCATCTACAGTGGTGATTTATTTACCTATCCACTGGGGTCTAATTACAAGTTCAATGTACTGTTTAAGGTGACACTTTATCTTTTACCAAGGTTAGAGTTGTCGGAAAACGTGGCTAGCTGACTCACTGCTTTTGCAAAGCTGTCAACACAGTTATAGGGTCATTGTTGAAATTAGTATAGAAGCAACCAAAATAACTCGGAAACAAATAGTACATACCTTGCAGGGGTTTCTTAGCAAAATATAAAAATTAACAAAACTTATACTCACATAATAATTCAAAATTCAAAAATAGATAAAGTGATGTAAAAGTCCCCGAAGTGTGATTTAAAATTCCTATGTTAAAACTTAAAGTTTGTCAAGCCTACCAACATACGTCCTGCTTAGATATAGACTTAAGAAATGAATTTAAAGAGAGAAACATTACACTGACATACAGAGAGACATCAACATTTACAGACCGGCAGACACGTATACTAACTGACAAAAAGCGGACTAGACAGACATGCAGATCAGGCAAGCAGTAAAAAGTTTTGAAATTTCGGTGCCCAGAAAAATACGTCCAAGTAGTTTGGGCTTGGAACAGGAAAGAGAAAGACAGACAGACACTCAGACAGGCAGACACACAGAAGAAAAACAAACATCTGTATCGATAGAATAAATAGATAACAGACAGAGAGGACAGACAAAAATACAGATAGATAGATAGATAGATAGATAGATAGATAGATAGATAGATAGATAGATAGATAGATAGATAGATAGATAGATAGATAGATAGATAGATAGACTAGATAGATAGATAGATAGATAGATAGATAGACTAGATTAGATAGAGAATAGATAAGAAGATAGATAGATAGTAGAACTTTTTTTATTTTCAAAGGGTTTAGAATTGGCACGCAGGCCCTTCCTTTCTCTCATCTTCCATACTGAATCCATTTATTCTCACATGTATCCTAAATATTAATTAAATAATAAAATAACAAAATAAAATAAAATCCCAACATTGTAACAGTACAATAACAGTTACACAGAGATTTACAGATGCGTATCATAAATTTATAATAAACAGGACAAAATTATCTTTAAAACCTACATATGATGTTATGTAATTATTTAAGAACATAACGAAATTAGGGTGGCATATAATCTGCACTCATGATGTATTTGAAAAGTCTGTGATTGAATGAATATGGACTAAGAGTATTTTTTTAAGTCGTGTGGAAGAGTATTCCACAGATGAGCAGCAGAAAAAGCTAAACTTTTCTTGAATAAGTCGAGCCTAGGCTTGGGCATGTGTAATTTATTTAAGCGTTGACTGCGTTTTCCGCTGTATTTGAAAATAGGCCACAGATACGTTGGAGCATTCTGTGACAAGATTTTGTGAATAAATTTGGCTTTGTTGAAGAGAAGGCGCTTTCTTAGTGGTAATATGTTAAGATATGTATATGCGTCTACACACTGTGTGAGGTTTTTGTCTGAAATTAGGCGCACTGCACGTTTTTTGTAATGAAAAGAGTCTTTTAGTGTTGGACATGGTGCAGCCATCCCAAATTGTGGAACAATAGTCTAGATGTGTTTGTATCTGGGATGTATAGAACATTTTTCGTGTCTCCTCATCTAGGAAATGTTTGATTTTAGCTAACTGGTAAACTTTTTGTGCCGTTTGTTTGGTCAGTGCTTGTACATGCGAATTCCAACTTAAATGTTGGTCAATTATGAGTCCTAGTGTTTTATATTCATTTACATTTTCAATTAAAGAGGTTCCAAAGTAGAGGTGAAGTGTTGTTTTCGGCGAGTTTTTGTAATTTTTGTGTAGTTGATATTATCATACATTTTGTTTTAATGATATTTATTTGCATGCAGTTTTCATTGCTCCACTTAATAAGATTGTCTGTGTCGCTTTGTAATAATATTTCTAGCGTGTTGCAACTTTTATCACTTGTATAAATGGTACAGTCATCGGCAAATAGGTCGCAGGATGAGTGCTCGATGTGTAGTGGAAGGTCATTTATGTAAATGGAAAAAAGTAGAGGGCCGAGAATAGAACCCTGAGGAACACCAGTGTCAATAATAGTTGGGCTTGACAAGGAGTTATTGTACCACACTACTTGCTGTCTGTCGGACAGGAATGATTTAAGTAATGTCACTAGTTTAAAGTTAACTTTCATTGTTTCTAATTTTCTTATTAAAACAGCGTGATCTAACATATCAAATGCTTTCCTAAAGTCTACAAAGATTGCTCCACATATGTTATCGTTATTTATGTTTAGGTGCAAGTTGTCTATCATCTTAGTTAGAGCTGTGTGGCATGAATGCTTTTGTCGAAACCCTGACTGACTGTCAATTAGCAAGTCATTGCTAACTAGGTAATGTAGTGTTGCTTTATGTATGTGTTTTTCTAGTGGTTTAGAAAGCGATGATAAAAGAGAAATAGGTCTATAGATAAATAGATAGGTAGGTAGATAGATAGGGAAATAGATAAATAGATAAAAAGATAGATAGGTAGGTAGGTAAGTAGAAAGGTAGGTTTTACAAGATTGAGGTGTCGGTAAGGATTGTTTTACAAGATTGTGGTTTCGGTAAGGTTTATTTTACAAGATTGAGGCAATATTTGCTATTGGAATTTTGTAGTTATGTTATAAAATATGTGTGAAATGGACTTTAAAAAAAAAAAAAAAAATTTACTCTCGTATCGGTCAGTCTGTTGATAGATAGATAGATAGATAGATAGATAGATAGATAGATAGATAGATAGATAGATAGATAGTTGGATGGATAGATAGATAGATTGATAGGTAGATAGATAGATAGATAGATAGATAGATAGATAGATAGATAGATAGATAGATAGATAGATAGATAGATAGATAGATAGATAGATAGATAGATAGATAGATAGATAGATAGATAGATAGATAGATAGATAGATAGATAGATAGTTAAAGAGCTGCATTTTTAATAATAAAAAAAGTTGAGAAAAGCCTAAGTACGTAACAACCTGTACAAAGTGTTCCAATATAGCCTGGCTTACAACTGCAGCTTCCATCTACATTGTTGCATGTGATATCACATGTAGAATATACATCTGTAGCATGCACTAAGCCTCCGGTGAGTCAATGTTTGGAAGACTTTATATATTTATAAAGGAGAATAGCACAATAATCATTTAAATTTTTGCTCGATGATTGAAACTGCTAAATATAAAGTTTGAAGTGTAAAAAAGTAGAATAAAGAAGACATTTTATTTTTCACAACAATCAAGTAAAAGCAAACTTTCTGTTGGCGATAAAAAAACGAGCCAACAAATAAAGTACCAACAAGAATTTAATCACAATCAAAGTTTTTTGTATTAAATTCATTACTCCTACATGTGTGATTTTCGGTGTCTGTTCGTGAAAGTGTAAAGAGATTAATCTGTCACCATTCTAGCTTGTTAGTAACCACCTCTCTATTTCCAGTGATCTTTTTATCTCCGCCAAGTTTCCCTTTCATTTTAAGCTCCAGCAAGAGTAATTCCGGTTTGTAGTAATGTCATTTCTAGGGATGGAAAAAAACATACACGGCGTAGTCCGTTTATATTTGGTTGCCGGATATTTAAAAACTTTCTTTCTGGTGAGGGCATAAATCTGCGTGTCATTTGAGTCACTGGAAAGCGGGTTACGATGGAGAAAGCATTGCTTTTCAAGTGACCAACGCCTTCTCGTTCTTGTAAGACCCCAATTGAGTTCGGACACTATAGCCCTATACAAATCCATGTATTTTATAAGCGATTTTCATAACCTTATTGGTAAGCACCAACTATAATAGCTAATAGCCGCCCAGATGTTTTTTCTAAACTTATATAGGTATATGACCCTAGGGCCGGCCATTGAAGATTAACTTGATTTCTTTTTCTATAAACTCTTTTCCGTACGTCATTATTTTCAGCTCTGTACGGGAAATTTATTTTTAAGGCTTCCAAAAATTTACACATACATAATTTTAACGTTTACTGACAATGTGTGTCTAATCATGAGGTTAAGTATAACATATTATATATCAAATTAAAGTACGATTGGATGAACAATATAAATCCCATATGCCTTTTCTTAGCCCCCCCTAGCTAATTTTACTTAATATGTTTTATATTATAACAGATAACACTGTACACGGAAAAAAGATAACTTGAAATTTTGAACAAAAATTTTCGACTTACGTAAGGCTTGTAACATAAATTGTTATCACAATACAGTTTCACTGCTCTCTTTGTGCAGGTAATCCATTTAGAAACACATACAAAAGTAAGAAAAGTTATGGTTGATCCACACAGTTTTGTTACATTGTTTCACATATTAGTAACATATCCTTTGTGTTTTTTTCCGGCCATTAATAGGCGAGAACGACCAAAACACGATTAAAGGATGAAGATAAATTGTGAAAAAATCCCTTCAAACGCAAATAAAAAAACGTGAACCTTGTTGAACATTTGGCTTGCCCCAGTTTTGTGTTTTCCGTTCGAGTTAAATTCCGGGCAGTATAAAATATTAAAATAGAAAAAAACAACGAAATAAATCAGCGTCCTTTTAAAAAATCTTGCGGTCCACAGCGGTTCGGCCCATTGCGTTCTTTTAAAAAGAATCCTTGCCGTACGGAAAATCAGTTTTTAAGTTACTTTTTCGGCTAGTGTAATTTAATATTATTTAAAAGTTTGCTACCAACCAAATTCCCTACTATGTTTAATCAATTTGGATTTTTTTTTTTCCTGATGGTGTATGTGCCTGCAGTTATATTTACTGTTTATAATAATTATAGCCCCTTCAGTCCTAACTGACTATAGGAATGAAGTGCGCCTCTGAAGTGCCAGCCCTCTGCCGCTTTAGTTTTTCTGTGTTTCCTTTCGTTTCGATGTTTTCCTCGTCTCTTCTGCTTTGTTTGTGTGGGCTACTTATATATATATTATATATAAATATATATATATATATATATATATATATATATATATATATATAATAAAATATATATATATATAATATATATATATATATATAAATATATATATATAATATATAGTTGATAATATATATAATATATATATAAACATATTGATTTACTTCGTGTATAAACTTTTTAAATACCGGATAGAAGTATTTTTGTCTCTGCTATTTTTATATAACCTCTAGATTGGGGCATGTTACTGCATTATCTCTAGTATGTCTACTACTAATTAATAAATATGTTCCCAGGCTAACCATGTGCTGTGGAAATACCGTAATTTTTCTTAAGTTTTGGCCGGCATTCAAATGTCCTGAGCGCAGCGATTAAGGGAACCCGCTCCCATCCCCCCCCTACTCCGCTCCCCTCTCAAGCAAATGCATAGTTTAGGCCTGTGTATACACTGACGTGTGGAAAAGCGCAAACATTGGGAATTACCCAAGGCTTGGCCAAGGTTTGTGAGCCTCTTCGGTGGCGCTAAACTCATTTCAATCAATAAAGGGAATAACCAATTTACATGAACGAAGCGTGACAAAGGTCAAATCTTTTCAACGAACTGGAAAGAAAGGTAAAGTTGGTGTGTATGAACATTATTTGTAACAGCGGAGAATGACTAATAGACAACTACTCGTTGTTGCTAGATAGAGTTAATAGGGTTGTCCTGTTTTTTCGCATAGAAATATCCCACAAGGATGGAAAGCATTATAGCCCCTCAAGTCGTCCGTCTCTGACAATCCTGCTTCAGAATACCAGTATCTAGTGGATATAAGTTGTTTGTTAGAATCCCAGTATTATTGGATCACCTTCCTGAACCCAGCTTGGGTTTTGTATTTCTTCTGAAAAATCTGGCGACTTTTATAAGTCTCAACCTACTTCATGAGCTCATCTGTCATCTTGCAGTGTTTTTTTTAGAGATCATTTCCTGCAGCATCCCATCAGCAAACGGTTGCGCGACACGCCTTGACCCCAAGCCCACCATATCTCATCTCTTTCCTCAGTCAGTTTAGGACGTTTTCGGATTTACCTTTGAGGATGTATCCTCTATGTTTCAGACCGTCCTCACGCTCACACGGGTGGACTCATAGTCTACATGGAAACGTTTTTTATGCCAATGAATTGCCTTGACTGCAGATGCAATGAGAGTAAAATTACCTAGATACCACTCTATCGCTCGCATAGAAATGCTTAGTGTATGTGTTTGTTGTATTAAATCGACAGCAGCAACGGATGCGAAATTCCTATCGCTGGAATATTTTTCACTCAAGTTAGACTGGGTTGATGACACAGTCTAACCCGAATCGGTGATTTTTCAAAAGCATAAGATCAGATGTATGGGCCCTATCGATCTTGTTTCTCTCCGGCAGTATCGGTACATTCTGTGGTACTGATTTTTTATTATGTACTGTCAATTATCGCAATTTCCTTTCATTCTTTCTTGGTTATTTTTCTGCTAAGTAAGCAATATTTTAAATTTTCCTTCGTACCAAACCCCTCTGAGGGATTTAGACATTGCGTCTCTGCGTGTCCTGCATCTTTGCTAAAACATTTGCAAGAAGCGGCTGAAAAAAATATTGAATCATCACAGCCTCGAGGGCGCTGTCAATGCTTTGCTAACAACCTTAAACACAGGAAGCACCCGTGCACAATGCGGGAACTTATGACATTTAATCGCTTCCAGGCCGACTTGTTATGACAACATTACTTTCTAATAAAGTAATAAGTATTACAGCTTTACACATGTTTTATGTGAGTTTCCCCGATCTATCTGTAAGTTTGTACACAAGGTCATCGGACATCATATTACCATTTATGGGAGAGGTGACCTTTGCAAAATTGTTTTCCATGTCGGAAATATGGTTGAAAGTACCACACCCCCGCCCTGTTTGAATATGAATTGGAACGTTTATTTAACTCCATATCAAACGAAGGCGCGGGGAGCTAGGAATATAGTCTGAATCATTTTCGCAGTTTTATTTCACTGTAAATTTCAACGCTCGCCAAGACAATATTAGACTTCGCCAGAGTGAAGAACTAGATTCATAATTCCTTTTTGTTAACCGGACCTGTTTTTTGGAGAACCAAATAAGACTTACCAAGCACAGGAAATCTCTACAATTTTAATAAGAATACCGGACTAGGAAACTGAAGAAACACAAAGAGTCAGAGAGGGAATCTATTGTAAAATTAAAGACCCCCCACATGCGTGTAAAAGACCGACTCGTCTCTTTTATTCACCTGAGCAAAAGTCTGTAGCCAAGATTGGCGGAAGTAGTGCATTTTTCATTCTGTTTTCACTACTAACACATGAACTAACATACATATATATATATATATATATATATATATATATATATATATATAAGTATATATAATATATATATATATATATATATATATATATAATATATATATTTACCATGTGAATTTTAGTGTGTGAAGCTCGCTATTGGATTTCAACGTCATTTGAGGCTGGCAATCTCAGCGTATAGAATGATGATTCATGAACCACCACTGCACGGGCTGGTGATTGCTTTATCGATAGTTTCGTTGTCGTGTGGTGAGTATTGGGGCAACTACGACAGTAGTTTTTGCCAGAATAGCCTATGAGATATTAGGTAGAATGTCTCCTAGAAATTGGCCCGTTAAGAAAGAATAAAGACCTATTCGAGATAGGGACAAGAAGAAGGGAAATGCAAAATGCTTTTATGTTCACTGACAGCGTTTTCTAGTAAATTCTGGAAAGAGTTCTGTTTCTTCTCCACGACCTTAGCTTCTGCCCTAAGAATCCCGTAACAGAAAAAGCCCCAAAAACCTCATCTGAGTGTAAAATGTTCGAATGGCGCCGACTCAGCGTCCAATTTGTTTGTTTTCGAGTGATCGAGATTTTTCCATGCCTCGTACAATTGTTCGCGCCCGTCATGTTTTGGCAAAACAAGCGCTGTGTGGAGTGTGTGTGACCAAACGATAATAAATGATCGTAAAACTGGAAAATGATGGCGAGGTATATCGATGCTATATGATGATGATAACGTTGAAGGAGAGTGACCCGTACTTGACGACACTGCAGGTGAGCGCGGTAATACACATACCTATAACGCGTCCATCATTCTTATTTTTATGTAGATATTTATTTTGTTTAAAAGAAAAAAAACCTCTGCTTATTTTGTCTCTAAATGTGTAATTTTCCGACTAAGTGCATTACTTGTGTAGATGAGTAAGAAAGAAACATTTGGCAACGCTTTGATGCAAAAACGCTCACATTCTACAAACTGGGATACTGAAAATTCAGTGAAAGAGACTTACTTACTTACTTAGTCGTTCCCCTTCTACCGTGAGGTGTAGAGGTTTGGAAGAGAGAGCGCCAGACCATTCTATCAGCTGTCTTCTTCCTGGCCTGGTTCCATTCTAGTCCTCGGTCCTTCAAAGATTGTCTAATGTTTTCCTCCCAGCGGACTCTGGGTCGTCCTGTGGGTCTGGATCCCTGGCTCTTTGTTTCCCATGCTTGTCGTGGTAGCCGATCTTCTCCCATTCTGCAGACATGGCCAAACCATCTTAGTTGGACTGTTCTACTTGGGTCTGCAGGGGTTGGGATTTTAGGATTTGGCGTATCGTCTGGTTGCGGACCATGTCTCTTCTTGTTACTTCAACCACCTTCCTCAGATGCCTCATTTCTGAGGTTTGGATCTGGCTTTTATGGGTTGTAGTCATTGCCCATGACTCGCATCCATATGTCAAGACTGGGACATAGGTGGAGCGGTATACAGCCATGGAAGAGACTCCCACTATGAAATAATAATATATTTTACTTCACCATAATACTGACGAACACAGTTTTGTAACAATACTGTTACACATCTTTTTGTGCACTCTCAATGTTTCGTTATTTTGAAACGCAGCGGTGAGTTCAACTAGAGTGTCACGGGAATGTGCGTGAAAAGGGAGATAACTTACATAGCAGTGTATTCAGAGCCGGAATGGCTAAGTGGAATGTGTAGTTTCTTAGATTATATTCTATATCTGCTGTATGATTCTACTTCATGAGGAATGAGCAATGTGTGTGATTGCTAAAGATGAAATAATTTATTGACAGGAAGTATTTTTTGTGCTCTACTTGATTCACTCATGATTTCAATAATGTTATGTTAAACGACTTCCGGCGGACGCTAAGAACGGACAGAAACAGTTTCGTTTTTTCTTGAAAAATATTATTGACTGCATAAGTCCTATGTGTGGACACTATTCAAGTGTGTTTAACTTGATGAGCATCTATATATATTAAAGTAATTATCGACAATAAGTTTGTATCGTATTTGTTACTGGAGCATTTATTTGATGATTACTGTTGGCGTTATACCTACTAGACACTTACTTGCCTAATTTTATGAACATACCATTTATAACGCGCCACAGTTTTAATTGGAAGGCCAAGCTGGAGATTTTGAAGTAGACAGTAACAACTACAAACAGCTCTTTTCAGCAACACCCCCACAGTTCTGTTTGTACATGCCTAGCCATGAAAATTAAGTACTATAATTAATTACAGCTTTGCAATCAACGTTTATGTCTATAACGGATTCCAACGATCTAGTTGAGGGAATTTTTTTGGCGTGTTAATTTTGATAGCCTCAAATATTTATCAACTTCAAAGACGAATATATCTGCTACAGCTTTAGAGTACACACAGGAAGGTACCAACAGTGTACAACGCCGCGAAGCACGACTTCAACAAAGGGTTGCAACATAGTGAAAGACACATTTTTGATGCGTAATACTAGGTTGTATAACCACATACCTCAACGCATCGTGGATACCAAACATCGAGTCAGATTGCAGAACATAGTGACATTGGTGTTTCGAGAACATGTATGAAAAACTGCATTAAAAGTAAATTCTCCATATTTTTTAAGTTCTACTCAGCAGCAGGGAAAATGCCCACATCTTCAATCAATAGTGGCCTTAACTAAGAGTGTGGTCTACAACAAAGAGACAGTCAAGAAAGGAGCCACCATCGTGTATGGCAACTGTTGATGCGTCGTTCCGGGAGTGAGGACATAAATAAGATAAGTGTTTGATGTTTTTGTTGCATAAGTCCCTCCTGTAATTTACATGGTTTGAGCTCCTTTCTTTATGTCTATATAGGTTATATCTTTCTATGTTTTTTTTTTTTTTTTTTCTGGTGATTTTTGGAATACCTCCTAAGACGATCTCAAAATCAAAGAGAGTCTGGAAAGGCCAGCATAAAATAACAAATTCTTTTTAAGTGAGGCTCAGCGAAAATTGCTGTGTATTAGAATCGCTCACTTCAAATTTTTATTATACCCAATTTTTGTCTTATGTTGTGATGTCATGTTTATGATTGGTAGTTCGAGGATTGTTGACTGTTTTTTTATATTTAGTTCTTCAACATTATTGTTTGTAACTTGCAGCTGCCCATCTTACTATCATTTAGTTGATACATATACTAATGGTTTTGCGACTTTATCTTTTCACTGTATAGTGGTAGCGATTATTTATTTTTATAGCATTTGGTGTTCTTTCATTATCTACATTTTTTTTGCTTCCACATTGTCATTATAACCTCTTTGTTTGTACTGTTCTTACTTCCAATCCTTATGATGATTCATGAGAAAACGATTTCCTGGTACTAATCATACTTAAAGTATTTATAATTTCGGTTCAAGGAACCCAGTAGTAATGTGACGATTGTATAAGTGAGAATAAACATTAATAGGAAGAATGGCTATACCTTAGAGTATTTTATCAAGATAGGACAAACCCTAGGAAAAGAAGGACAGATTTTTGGAAGAGTTTGCATTGACGGCAATTGTGTGTGCTGAAGAAAAAGAAAAAAAAAGGAGAAAAAAGAAGATTAGACCGATATTGCTAGAGACGAGAGGGCAACAGAGAGAGAAGAGAAAACTCGAGAAGGAGAAAGAGAACATTAAATTATCTTGAAAGAAAGAAATAAGATTAGCCGAATTGGGAACATGAACAACACGCCAAAATAGCAGCTAATAGAGCTTGAGAAATTTAAAACTACAGCAACAAGAAAACTAAGGAATCTTGGAAATTCTGGTCTGAGAAGAAGGACCACACACAGCTAATTTTAAGTTTCCGGACTACCGAATTTTTCTCCAGCGTAGATTGACGTGTCATGCTTCCTACACCGTTTGTGAATCATTATGCATGGAATTTAATTATCCCAAGAGCATCATGGGCAATTCGTTTTAGAATCCTATTTGACAGGGGGGGACTCATAACAGCGGTGTACACTTTTGACGAAGCGAATAGAAGAAACTATGAACGCAGTCAGAACACTCTTGTTAAGAAAATAACATTTTGATGAGGAAGGCTATTCGCCAACGTCCTGAAGAAATTGATACCAGAAACTAACAAGGATTTTGGCGGAGAATTCATCACATCGATTAAGATGTTTTCAATCGTTGGGGAATTGGCAAAATTTGATCACACTTTCGAGGGGTTAATGGATCTAGTGCTGAGGGATAAGGTCTTATTATCTATAAGTCCAGAATTTCGCTCTGCCTACTTACAAGAACAGAAACCTGATTCTCTTACAACGAAGAATCATTAGAAGCCAATTCATGACGGCACATCCGGTAAACAGTCGGTAACACTAATGTGCTAAGGAGGCGCTAACCTGTGTGCTCCGCTCGCTCATGCATACGGATAATACTAGGTCTCGAACTCGAAGCATGATAGGAATTCGATTGAAATACTAGATCATTTCGAGGGCGCAATAACTTTATGCCAAAACACTAATACACGTAATTCTCAACATTGTCCCGGATGTACATGTCCAAAAGATGTTAACAATCAACAAAATGGAAGAAACAGGGGTAGAAACTTCCATGGTAATGACTACTTCAATCGTTCACGGAGTATAGAACGCAAAATATGCGAATGCCTGTCAAGATAATAATCCTGACATGGAAAACAAACAGGACAATAATACCAACCACGCTAATGCGTGCAGTGCAGACTTGCATAATGAGGTATGTTGCACGGAATGTGAGACTCTTTTTAAGTCAGATGTAACTTCAAGATTGTTATGTGGGCATCCTTTACCTGCATTGGCAGTACATGATGGCAAAGGATCTTTTACTTTTAACAAAGGGTTTCTCAATAACAGACTTGTTTCAGTCTTGAGGGATACCGGATGTACCACGGTAGGTGTTAGAAAGTCATTGATTGATCCATCTTGTTTCACAGGTACTAAAGTTAAGTGTATAACCTTCGGGGGTACAGTAGAATACTATCCCATGGCGGATGTTTTTATTGATACACCGTTTTTCACAGGAAAGGTTACAGTTTGTATGCTCGATCATCCAATTTCGGATGTTGTTTTGGGGAACATTACTGGCATAAAGGACTGCTCAAAACAGGCATCTCAGACTGGGAATGTCACCATGTGATATCTACAAATGCTGTCATTACTAGAGCACAACAAAGGTCTCAAACACAGAGCGGAAATGGGATAAACAATGATGAAATGCAGCTTACCATGATAAGTAAAGAATCATTTAGTGCTATACAAAAAACAGATACCACATTGACAAAACTTTTTCATTTGGCAACGTCAGAAAATATTAAATGTACAAAAACATCGAGATATTGGTTCTAAATTAAAAATTATATCTTGATACGAAACTTCGACGATTTCACAACAGTCAAGAAACATATAATTGTGTCCGCACCTTATCGACCTTTAGTCTTAAGACATGCATACGAAGCAAATTGCGCAGGTCACATGGGTATTGCGAGAACAAAGTATAGGATTTTAGCGCATTTTTACTGGCCGTGCATTAATAAAGACATTAACATATTTTGTCGCTCGTGTGTTACATGTCAACGAGTGGCGCGTAAGGGTGCTTACCATATGGCGCCATTCAAGCAACAGATGTTTCTGTGCGCCCCTTTTCTAAAATGGCAGTCGATATTATTGGTCCTCCGTCAGTCGCATCGGCCAGAGGCCATAAATATGTCTTAACGTGCATTGATATGTGCACAAGGTGGCCACAAGCTATTCCTTTGAAGAATATTGCAACTAAAGACGTAGCTGATGCACTTTTCCTCATTTTTGGTTGCTTGGGGTTTCCAGAGGAGATATTATCCGATAGAGGCACACAGTTTGTATCTGAGGCAATGTCTAAGGTGATGAGCTTATTTTCGATTGAAAGATCTCTGAGTTCAATTTAACATCCGATGTCAAATGGCATGGTAGAGCGTCTAAATTCCATATTAAAGCAACTGCTAGGAAAAGTATCTGACAAGCATCCTGAGGATTGGGATAGATTACTGCCCGCAGTACTGTTTGCTTATAGGGAGGTACTGAATGAGCAAACAGGATTTTCACCATTTGAATTGATTTATAGGGCAAAACCTCGAGGACCGATGTCCATTTTCAAACAATTACTGCTCGGGTTGGAGAAAGATCCAGAGGTGAAATCTTCATATCAGTACGTAGTGGATCTTAGAGAGAGACTAATCGACGCATGTCAGTTCGCAACGGAATCATCGAAGTTGGCAAAAGAAAAAGCACGTTCATTTTACAACCGACATAGGAAGTTACGAACATTAGCACCTGGAGATGAAGTCTATGTGCTATTACCACAAAAGGAAAATTGTTTATTAATCTCGTGGCGTGGCCCGTACAGGGTGATTTCTAAAAGAACAGATGTGGATTATGTCATTGAGGTAAAAGGGAAAAATAAAACATTTTTACATAAATATGCTTCAAAAATGTTATTCAAGACCTGATAATTTACAGTTAGTCTTTGATTCTGTCCTGGAACCTACAGGTCGGCTTGCTTCTATCGCGGTTATTAACGAAGAACAAACTTCTTTCCATGATGTTCCTTTATATTTACCACTCATTCCTCTTCAACCTACAGAGTCGTGGAAAGATGTTTCCATATGCACTGAACTTTCTTATGATCGTCAAGATAAAGTTCGAAGTCTCTTACAGTCTTTTCCAGATGTACTTACTGACATTCCTGGACGAACAAATATCATTTCTCATTCTATTAAACTTAGAGATGGTTACCCTATCAGACTACGACCATATCCAATTCCATTGCACTTTCGTGATCAAGTGGAAAGAGAACTTGACAACATGCTCCAACTTAACATCATATCACCATCGAATTCACCCTACGCTTTTCCAATGGTCGTCATTAGGAAGAAGGATAAATCAGTTCGAATTTGCATAGACTTTCGGCGACTTAGCAGTATTACAATTACTGATGCTGAACCCATGCCGGTGCTGGAAGACTTACTGTCCCAACTCTCTGAGCCTACTTATTTCAGTAAATTGGATTTGTCAAAAGGGTATTGGCAAATTCCACTCACAGAAGAGTCAAAACCTTTCACAGCTTTTTCCACATCTAGAGGGTTGTTTCAGTGGAACTACATGTGCTTTGGTCTGGTGAATGCGCCAGCTACTTTCGTGCGTATGATGAGGATGATTTTGTCCAATAGATCTGATGTCATCACCTACATTGATGATATAGGTCTCTTTCACAATTCAAGGGAGGAACAAATTGCTGGTCTCAGGTCATTGCTCCAAACTCTACGCTTACATAATCGCACAGCAAAACCCTCCAAAATTCAGATGTGATTTCAAGAAATTACCTTCTTAGGACACAGAGTCGGTCACGGCTGTCCTGAAACCTGAGGATACTACTGTTCACACGTTATCCTAAACCTCTCTAGACCGACAACAAAGAAGCAAGTTCGTAGTCTTCATGGTTTGGTTGAATTTCTATCATATAGTTTACACCAAATTTTTCGTCCATCACGTCAGTTGTATCCTCTTTAACTAGAAGGGGCTCTCCTAGTAAAGTCCTATGGAATGAAGATTGCGACACAGCATTACACCACATTTAAATATTGTTTTCCTAACGCACCTATTTTAAGATTGCCTAACATGCGTTTTACCATTCATTCTCTGGACTGACGCATCTATCGGAAGGAATTGCGGGTGCCTGATGCAAGGACTTTCACGGAGCTATTCATCCAGTTTTTATATGTTAGCCAAAAAACTGAGTTCGACAGAATCCAGGTACCCCACCATTGAAAGGGAATTGCTTCAGCGCTACTTACTGGGTGCACAGTTTTGTCCTGCAAACTGACCACAAGGCATTGACATATTTGCAAACTGCCAAGTTCCCAAATCAGCATGTAGCCAGATATGCTCTCTTTCTACAATCTATGATTATAAGAATTTTCCTATAACAGTAGCAGGAATTGTTTTGGCTGACACATTATCCAGAATGTGTTATACATGATTAGAACAGTAATGTGACATGAACATAATACCACACGAGTGATAGTTACACTGAGTGCGTACTTATGGGGAACCTTACTATTTCGGAACTATGCTAATGGTGAAACTCGTGAATTACTGCAAAACATTTAGTTTCATTCACAGATTTTCTCTATTTACTTACAAGAGAACTTTTTAGTAAATTAGTGAACTGTATTGGTAATTATTTTTGTAAATATATTGCATTAGGTCCACTACTACACTTAGGTTATTATTGAACCATATATGTGTTGATTTATTATTATTATTATTATAATTGACATTTCAGTCATTAACATAACTATATATATAACATGACTTAGATGTCATGAGAGAGTTAACCAAAATAACATTGTTGGCCACCCTTCTTGGAAAACCAGTAGTTTTTTTCTCTTGAGGGGGGGGGGGGGGGTGTTAATAATTTGTATATACATCTTTTTGTGCACCTCAATGTTTCGTTATTTTGAAACGCTGCGGTGTTCAACTAGATGTCAACGGGAATGTGCGTGAAAAGGGAGATAAAATCTTACCAGAAAAATAGCAATGTATTTAGAATGTCCGGAATGGCTAAGTGGGGATGTTTGTATTTTCTTGGATTATATTCTATGTCTGCTGTATGATTCTACTTCATGAGGAATTAGGCAATGTGTGTGGATTGGTAGAATGAAATATTTATTGACAAAAGTATATTTTGAGCTCTACTTGATTCATTCACATGATTTCAATAATGTTATGTTAAACGGACTTCCGTGCGGACGTAAGACGGACAGAACTGTTCGTTCCTTGAATTATATATTGACTGCAAAAGTCCTATGTGTGGACACTATTCCAGGGCGTTAACTTGAGGAACATCTATTATATTGGAGTAATGTATCGACAATAAAGTTTGTATCGTATTTGTCACTGAGCATTTTATTTGATGATTTACTGTTGGCGTTATACCTACTAGACACTTACTTGCCAAATTTTATGAACATACCATTTAATAAAACGCCACAAATACCATTACCTTCACAAATAAGGACCTATACGAACTCCAACGGCACTCCAAAAAAATTCCCCCGTCTCAAGTTGACATAATGCAAAAAGATCACATTTATCGAGCAGTTTTAAATAAACAGCCGGTTCCGTAACGTCCCCTATCGGACATTCTGGAAAACAATCAGAACAAGTTTACTTTTACCTGTATATAAAATAGGACGAACAACTAAATCGTAAAAGGTATTTCAATATTAAAGTCGAGTTATTTTGGCTACTTAACCGGTTTACTGTCAACATGTGCAAGTTACAGAATGAAGGTGAGTGGGCACTGAAAGAAAGCCAATAGATGTCTACCACCTCCCTCTACAAATGTGACTTGTCATAAGGTGTGCTATTCTATTTGTAAATGTTTTAACATTTTCCATTGTCGTCCTCAATTTTTATTCTCTCTTGATCTTTGATGTTATTTCCTGATTTTTTCTTTTCCTCGTCAAAGATTTTGTTTTCTCTCATCTCGAATCTCTCTCTCTCTCTTCTCTTCCCCCCCCCCCCCCCCTTTTTCACCATCATCGTTCTTAATCACAACATTCATTTTTTTTTAAACTTTAATCGTTCCCATTCTGGCACTCTGACAAAACGTTTTCCTCAAACTCCTTTTGCTTCATTAGATCTATTGTCATAGTTTAGAACGGCTAATTTGGCTACACGGGAGTTCATCTGTTTAAACTATGCACGTTTGATTTTGATGGAGTTGGCGGGGGAGATAAATGACTAGATTATAGTACTATTAGCTCGTCGGGACTGTCTGGCATCGTAAAGAGCAGCTCTCAGACATAACACATGCAAGGATAGACATATATTTGTGGATGAAGGGTGAAGTTATTAGTATCGATCTAAAATTGTTACAGATTGGATATGAGAGAAACATAAAGTAACGCTCAAAAGAACTCATTACGTTTGACAGCCATCGTTTTTTGCATGTAGAGTTCCAGAAGCGATAGCCATGAATTCTTAATCTCATTTCAAATTGTAGGATAAATTCTGTAAGACTAGCTTTTCAAGCAGTTTTCGCAACAGCTGGCCACAGAAGAAATGTTTGCCTACTTTGAAAACTCTATTCAATGTAAAACTAATTTGCCTTTTCATATATTTGTGAATGGCCTTTTTGAATTAGCCTCATTGATCAAATTTTAATAATTGGTTTTATGTTACTTATCTATATTTTTATAGAGAGTTGAGGTCGCATAGAATTTCTGTTCATATAGTTTAAATGTCTATAATGTAAACAACGCAGTTTACACACGTTAAATATTAGGTTAACTGTAAAACTGACTTCTTTCACATAATTCCGACATTAACCACTATATGACAGGAATCATCTGCGACTCAACTTCTCAAATTAATAAAATAGAAGTAACAAAAACAAATATTAAATTTCACAATGAGGGCTAATTTCCAAAAGGCCATCACAAATTATGATAAAAAGGCAAATTTTACATGATTTTTTGCCTTAAGTCGGCAAACATTTTCTTCGCTGTTGCGAAACTGGTGTGAAAAGAGTCTTAGAATTTATCCTAACATTTTGAAATGAGATTAAGAATCATGGCTATCGCTCTGGAACTCTACATGCAAAACGATGGCTGTCAAACGTAATGAGTTTCTTTTGAGCGTTACTTTATGTTCTCTCATATCCAATCTGTAACAAATTTAGATCGATACTATAACTTCAACCCTTCATCCACAAATTATATGTCCATATCCTTGCATGTGTTATGTCTGAGTGCTCTTTAACGATGCCACTCCAGTCCCGACGAGCTAATAGTACTATAATCTAGTCATTTATCTTCCTCCGCCAACTCCATCCAAAATCAAAACGTACATAGTTTAAAAAGCAGATGAACTCCCGTATACCCAAATAAGCCATTCTAAACGTTGACAATAAAATCTAATGAAGCAAAACGAGTTTGAGGAAAATATGTTTCATCAGAGTGCCAGAATGGGAACGATTAAAGTTTTAAAAAAAAATGAATGTTGTTATTAAGAAACGATGATGGTGAAAAGGGGGGGGGGGGGGGGGGTGGAAAGAGAGGAAGAAGATCGAGATGAGAAAAATTCAAAATCTTGACGAGAAAAGAAAAATCAGGAATAACATCAAAGACGAGAGAAACTAAAACTTTGAGGAACGACAATGGGAAAATGTAAACATTTACCAATAGAATAGCACCACCTTATGACAAGTCACATTTGTAGAGGGAGGTGGTAGACCCATCTATTGGCTTCTTCAGTGCCCACTCACCTTCATTCTGTAACTTTCACATGTTGACAGTAAAACCGGTTAAGTAGCCAAAATAACTCGACTTTAATATTGAAATACCTTTACGATTTAGTTGTCGTCCTATTTATATACAGGTAAAGTAAACTTGTCTGATTGTTTTCCAGAATGTCCGATGGGGACGTTACGGAACCGGCTGTGTTTTTAATCTGCTCCGATAAATGTGATCGTGCATTATGTCCAACTTGAGACGGGGGAATGTTTGGAGTTGCGTTGGAGTTCGTATAGGTCCTATTGTGAAGGTAAGGTATTTGTGGCGTATAAATGGTAATGTATCATAAAATTTGGCAAGTAAGTGTCTAGTAGTAATAACGCCAACAGTAAATCATCAAATAAATGCTCCAGTGACAATACGATACAAACTTTATTGTCGATACATTACTCCAATATAATAGATGTTTCATCACGTTAACACACTTGAATAGTGTCCACACATAGGACTTATGCAGTCAATATATAATTCAAGAAACGAACTGTTCTGTCCGTCTACTCTTACGTCTTACGGCGCACGGAAGTCGTTTAACATAACATTATTGAAATCATGAATGAATCAAGTAGAGCTCAAAAATAATTACTTCCTGTCAAATAAATATTTCATCTACCAATCACACACATTGCTAAATTCCTCATGAAGTAGAATCATACAGCAGACATAGAATAGTAATCCAAGAAACTACACACCCACTTAGCCATTCCGGCTAAATACATTGCTCTGTAAGTTATCTCCCTTTTCACGCACATTCCCGTGACACTCTAGTTGAACACCGCAGCGTTTCAAAATAACGAAAAATTGAGGGGCAAAAAAAAATGTATAACATTATTACCCCCCCCCCCCCCCCTCAAGAGAAAACTACTGGTTTTCCAAGAAGGGTGGCCAACAATGTATTTTGTAACTCTCTCATGACCATCTAAGTTCATGTTATATATATATAGTTATGTTAAATGACTGAAGTCAATAATAATAATAATAATAATAATCAACACATTATTATGTCAATAATAACCTAAGTGTAGTAGTGGACCTAATGCAATATATTTTAAAAAATAATTACCAATACAGTTCACTAATTTACTAAAATGTTTCTCTTGTAAGTAAATAGAGAAAATCTGTGAATGATTGAAACTAAATGTACTTGCAGTAATCACGACTTTCACCATTAGCATAGTTCCGAAATAGTAAGGTTCATAAGTACGCACTCAGTGTAACTATCACTCTGTGTATTATGTTCATGTCACATTACTGTTCTCTAATCATGTATAACACATCTGGATAATGTGTCCAGCCAAAACATTCCTGCTACCTGTTATAGGAAAATTCTTATAATCATAAGATTGTAGAAAGAGAGCATATCTGGCTACATGCTGATTTGGGAACTTGGCAGTTTGCAAATATGTCAAATGCCTTGTGGTCAGTTTGCAGGACAAACTGTGCACCCAGTAAGTAGCGCTGAAGCAATTCCCTTTCAATGGTGGGGTACCTGGATTCTGTCGAACTCAGTTTTTTTGGCTAACATATAAAACTGGATGAATAGCTCCGTGAAAGTCTTGCATCAGGCACCCGCCAATTCCTTCCCGAAGATGCGTCAGTCCAGAAGAATGAATGGTAAACGCATGTTAGGCAATCTTAAAATAGGTGCGTTAGGAAAACAATATTTAATGTGGTGTAATGCTGTGTCGCAATCTTCATTCCATAGGACTTTACTAGGAGAGCCCTTCTTAGTTAAAGAGAGGATAGAACTGACGTGATGGACGAAAAATTTGGTATAAACTTATGATAGAAATTCACCAAACCAAGAAGACTGCGAACTTGCTTTTTAGTTGTCGGTCTAGAGAGGTTTAGGATACGTGACGCAGTAGTATCCTCAGGTTTAAGACAGCCGTGACCGACTCTGTGTCCTAAGAAGATAATTTCTTGAAATCCTATCTGAATTTTGGAGGGTTTTGCTGTGAGATTATGTAAGCGTAGAGTTTGGAGCAATGACCTGAGACCAGCAATTTGTTCCTCCCTTGAATTGTGAAAGTAGCACCTATATCATCAATGTAGGTGATGACATCAGATCTATTGGACAAATCATCCTCATCATACGCACGAAAGTAGCTGGCGCATTCACCACAGACCAAAGCACCATGTAGTTTTCCGCTGAAAAACAACCCTCTAGATGTGGAAAAAGCTGTGAAAAGGTTTTGACTCTTCTGTGAGTGGTATTTGCCAATACTCTTTTGACAAATCCAATTTACTGAAATAAGTAGACTCAGAGAGTTGGGACAGTAAGTCTTCCAGCACTGGCATGGGTTTCAAGCATCAGTAATTGTAATACTGCTAAGTCGCCGAAAGTCTATGCAAATTCGAACTGATTTATCCTTCTTCCTAATGGACGACCATTGGAAAAGCGTAGGGTGAATTCGATGGTGGTATGATGTTAAGTTGGAGCATGTTGTCAAGTTCTCTTTCCACTTGATCACGAAAGTGCAATGGAATTGGATATGGTCGTAGTCTGATAGGGTAACCATCTCTAAGTTTAATAGAATGTGAAATGAATATTTGTTCGTCCAGGAATGTCAGTAAGTACATCTGGAAAAGAGACTGTAAGAGACTTCGAAACTTTATCTTGACGATCATAAGAAAGTTCAGTGCATATGGAAACATCTTTCCACGACTCTGTAGGTTGAAGAGAGAATGAGTGGTAAATATAAAGGAACATCATGGAAAGAAGTTTGTTCTTCGTTAATAACCGCGATAGAAGCAAGCCGACCTGTAGGTTCCAGGACAGAATCAAAGACTAACTGTAAATTATCAGGTCTTGAAATAACATTTTTGAAGCATATTTATGTAAAAATGTTTTATTTTTCCCTTTTACCTCAATGACATAATCCACATCTGTTCTTTTAGAAATCACCCTGTACGGGCCACGCCACGAGATTAATAAACAATTTTCCTCTTTTGGTAATAGAACACAGACCTCATCGCCAGGTGCAAATGTTCGTAACTTCCTATGTCGGTTGTAAAAATGAACGTGCTTTTTCTTTTGCCAACTTCGATGATTCCGTTGCGAACTGACATGCGGAGATTAGTCTCACTCTAAGATCTACTACATACTGATAGGAAGATTTCACCGCTGGATCTTGCTCCAACCCGAGCAGTAAGTGTTTGAAAATGGACATCGGTCCTCGAGGTTTTGCCCCATAAATCAATTCAAATGGTGAAAAATCCTGTTTGCTCATTCAGTACCTCCCTATAAGCAAACAGTACTGCGGCAGTAATCTATCCCAATCCTCAGGATGCTTGTCAGATACTTTTTTTCCTAGCAGTTGCTTTAATATGGAATTTTAGACGCTCTAACCATGCCATTTTGACATCGGATGTTAAATTGAACTCAGAGATCTTTCAATCGAAAATAAGCTCATCACCTTAGACATTGCCTCAGATACAAACTGTGTGCCTCTATCGGATAATATATCTCCTCTGGAAACCCCAAGCAACCAAAAATGAGGAAAAGTGCATCAGCTACGTCTTTAGTTGCAATATTCTTCAAAGGAATAGCTTGTGGCCACCTTGTGCACATATCAATGCACGTTAAGACATATTTATGGCCTCTGGCCGATGCGACTGACGGAGGACCAATAATATCGACTGCCATTTTAGAAAAGGGGCGCACAGAAACATCTGTTGCTTGAATGGCGCCATATGGTAAGCACCCTTACGCGCCACTCGTTGACATGTAACACACGAGCGACAAAATATGTTAATGTCTTTATTAATGCACGGCCAGTAAAAATGCGCTAAAATCCTATACTTTGTTCTCGCAATACCCATGTGACCTGCGCAATTTGCTTCGTATGCATGTCTTAAGACTAAAGGTCGATAAGGTGCGGACACAATTATATGTTTCTTGACTGTTGTGAAATCGTCGAAGTTTCGTATCAAGATATAATTTTTAATTTAGAACCAATATCTCGATGTTTTTGTACATTTAATATTTTCTGACGTTGCCAAATGAAAAAGTTTTGTCAATGTGGTATCTGTTTTTTTGTATAGCACTAAATGATTCTTTACTTATCATGGTAAGCTGCATTTCATCATTGTTTATCCCATTTTCCGCTCTGTGTTTGAGACCTTTGTTGTGCTCTAGTAATGACAGCATTTGTAGATATCACATGGTGACATTCCCAGTCTGAGATGCCTGTTTTTGAGCAGTCCCTTTATGCCAGTAATGTTCCCCCAAAACAACATCCGAAATTGGATTGATCGAGCATACAAACTGTAACCTTTCCTGTGAAAAAACGGTGTATCAATAAAAACATCCGCCATGGGATAGTATTTCTACTGTACCCCCGAAGGTTATACACTTAACTTTAGTACCTGTGAAACAAGATGGATCAATCAATGACTTTCTAACACCTACCGTGGTACATCCGGTATCCCTCAAGACTGAAACAAGTCTGTTATTGAGAAACCCTTTGTTAAAAGTAAAAGATCCTTTGCCATCATGTACTGCCAATGCAGGTAAAGGATGCCCACATAACAATCTTGAAGTTACATCTGACTTAAAAAGAGTCTCACATTCCGTGCAACATACCTCATTATGCAAGTCTGCACTGCACGCATTAGCGTGGTTGGTATTATTGTCCTGTTTGTTTTCCTTGTCAGGATTATTATCTTGACAGGCATTCGCATATTTTGCGTTCTATACTCCGTGAACGATTGAAGTAGTCATTACCATGGAAGTTTCTACCCCTGTTTCTTCCATTTTGTTGATTGTTAACATCTTTTGGACATGTACATCCGGGACAATGTTGAGAATTACGTGTATTAGTGTTTTGGTCTCTATAATAATTTCTATTGCCTCCATTTTGGTATCGACGCCCAGAGTTATTGTTTCGATTATTATTATATCGATGTGATCCACTATCATAATAACGGTGGAAATCCCTCCGGTGTGGAGATTGGTGGCGCATAAAGTTATAGCGCCCTCGAAATGATCTAGTATTTCAATCGAAATTCCTATCCATGCTTCGAGTTCGAGACCTAGTATTATCCGTATGCATGAGCCGAGCGGAGCACACAGGTTGCGCCTCCTTAGCATTAGTGTTACCGACTGTCTTACCAGGATGTGCCGTCATGAATTGGCTTCCTAATGATTCCATCGTTGTAAGAGAATCAGGTTTCTGTTCTTGTAAGTAGGCACGAAATTCTGGACTTATAGATAATAAGACCTTATCCCTCAGCACTAGAACCATTAACCCCTCGAAAGTGTGATCAATTTTTGCCAATTCCCCCAACGATTGAAACACATCTTAATCGATGAGATGAATTCTCCGAAATCCTTGTTAGTTTCTGGTATCAATTTCTTCAGACGTTGGCGATAGCCTTCCTCATCAAAATGTTATTTTCTTAACAAGAGTGTTTCTGACTGCGTCATAGTTTCTTCTATTCGCTTCGTCAAAAGTAGTACACCGCTGTTAATGAGTCCCCTGTCAAATAGGATTCTAAACGAATTGCCCATGATGCTCTTGGAATATTAAATTTCCATGCATAATGATTCACAACGGTGTAGGAAGCATGACACGTCATCTACCGCTGGAGAAAAATTCGGTAGCCGGAACTTAAAATTAGCTGTGTGGTCCTTCTTCTCAGACCCAGAATTTCCAAGATTCCTTAAGTTTTCTTGTTGCTGTAGTTTTAATTTCTCAAGCTCTATAGCTGCTATTTTCTGTTCATGTTCCAATTCGGCTAATCTTATTCTTTCTTCAGATAATTTAATGTTCTCTTCTCCTTCTCGAGTTTTCTCTTCTCTCTCCTGTGCCCTCTCGTCTCTAGCAATATCGTCTAATCTTCTTTTTTCTCCTTTTTTCTTCTTTTTCTTCAGCCACACACAATTGCGTCAATGCAAACTCTTCCAAAATCTGTCCTTCTTTTCCTAGGGTTTGTCCTATCTTGATAAAATACTCTAAGGTAGCCATTCTTCCTATTAATGTTTTATTCTCACTTATACAATCGTCAATTACTACTGGTTCCCTTGAACAGAAATTATAAATACTTTAAGTATGAAGTACCAGAAATCGTACTCATGAAATCATCATAAGGATTGGAGTAAGAACAGTACAAACAAAGAGGATATATGACAATAGTGGAAGCAAAAAAAATGTAGATAATGAAAGAACACCAAATGCTATAAAAATAAAATAATCGCTACCACTATACAGTGAAAAGATAAAGACGCAAACACCATTAGTATATGTATCAACTAAATGATAGTAAGATGGGAGCAGCAAGTTACAAACAATAATGTTGAAGAACTAAATATAAAAAACAGTCAACAACCACGAACTACAATCATAAACATGACATCACAACTAAGACAAAAATTGGGTATAATAAATTTGAAGTGAGCGCTCTAATACACAGCAATTTTCGCTGAGCCTCACTTAAAAAGAATTGTATGCTGGCCTTCCAGACTCTTTGATTTTGAGATCGTCCTTAGAGGTATTCCAAAATCACCAGAAAAAAAAACATAGAAAGATATAACCTATATAGACATAAAGAAGGAGCTCAACCATGTAAATTACAGGAAGGACTTATGCCACAAAACATCAAACCACTTATCTTATTTATGTCCTCCTCCCGGACCGACGCATCACAGTTGCAATACACGATGGTGGCTCCTTTCTTTGACTGTCTCTGTTGTAGACCACACTCTTAGTTAAGGCACTATTGATTGAAGACTGTGGGCATTTTCCCTGCTGCTGAGTAGAACTTAAAATATGGAGAATTTACTTTTAATGCAGTTTTTCATACAGTTCTCGAAACACAATGTCACTATGTTCTGCAATCTGACTCGATGTTTGGTATCCACGATGCGTTGAGGTATGTGGTATACCAACCTAGTATACGCATCAAAAATGTTTCTTTCACTCTGTTGCAACCCTTTGTTGAAGTCGTTGCTTCGCCGGCGTTGTACACTGTTGGTACCTTCCTGTGTGTACTCTAAAGCTGTAGCAGATATATTCGTCTTTGAAGTTGATAAATATTGAGGCTATCAAAATTAACACGCCAAAAAATTCCCTCAACTAGATCGTTGGAATCCGTATAGACATAAACGTTGATTGAAAGCTGTAATTAATTATAGTACTTCATTTCCACTGGCTAGGCATGTACAACAGAACTGTGGGGGTGTTGCTGAAAAGAGCTGTAGTTGTTACTGTCTACTTCAAAATCTCCAGCTTGGCCTTCCAATTAACTGTGGCGTTATAAATGGTATGTTCATAAAATTAGGCAAGTAAGTGTCTAGTAGGTATAACGCCAACAGTAAATCATCAAATAAATGCTCCAGTAACAAATACGATACAAACTTTATTGTCGATACATTACTCTAATATAATAGATGCTCATCAAGTTAACACACTTGAATAGTGTCCACACATAGGACTTATGCAGTCAATATATTTTTCAAGAAACGAACTGTTCTGTCCGTCTAGCGTCCGCACGGAAGTCGTTTAACATAACATTATTGAAATCATGAGTGAATCAAGTAGAGCACAAAATATACTTCCTGTCAATAAATATTTCATCTAGCAATCACACACATTGCTAATTCCTCATGAAGTAGAATCATACAGCAGATATAGAATATAATCTAAGAAACTACACATTCCACTTAGCCATTCCGGCTGAATACACTGCTATGTAAGTTATCTCCCTTTTCACGCACATTCCCGTGACACTCTAGTTGAACACCGCTGCGTTTCAAAATAACGAAACATTGAGGTGCACAAAAAGATGTGTAACAGTATTGTTACAACTGTGTCGTCAGTATTAAGGTGAAGTAAAATATATATTATTTCATAGTGGAGTCTCTTCCATGGCTGTATACCACTCCACCTATGTCCCAGTCTTGACATATGGATGCGAATCATGGGCAATGACTACAACCCATAAAAGCCAATTCCAAACCTCAGAAATGAGGCATCTGAGGAAGGTGGTTGAAGTAACAAGAAGAGACATGGTCCGCAACCAGACGATACGCCAAATCCTAAAATCCCACCCCCTGCATACCCAAGTAGAACAGTCCCAAATAAGATGGTTTGGCCATGTCTGCAGAATGGGAGAAGATCGGCTACCACGACAAGCATGGGAAACAAAGAGCCAGGGATCCAGACCCACAGGACGACCCAGAGTCCGCTGGGATGACAACATTAGACAATCTTTGAAGGACCGAGGACTAGAATGGAACCAGGCCAGGAGGAAGACAGCCGATAGGATAGTCTGGCGCTCTCTCTTCCAAACCTCTACACCTCACGGTAGAAGGAGAATGACTAAGTAAGTAAGTAAGTCTCTTTCACTGAATTCAGTATCCCAGTTTGTAGAATGTGAGCGTTTTTGCATCAAAGCGTTGCCAAATGTTTCTTTCTTACTCATCTACACAAGTAATGCACTTAGTTGGAAAATTACACATTTAGAGATAAAATAAGCAGAGGTTTTTTTTCTTTAAACAAATAAATATCTACATAAAATAAGAATGATGACGTTATAGGTATGTGTATTACCGCGCTCCTGCAGTGTCGTCCAAGTCAAGTACGGGTCACTCTTCTTCAACCTTGTCATCATCACATAGCATCGATATACCTCACCATCATTTTCCCAGTTTTACGATCATTTATTATCGTTTGGTCACACACACACACACCACCACGCGCTTGTCCTGCCAAAACATGACGGGCGCGAACAATTGTACGATGCATGGAGAAAATGTCGATCACTCGAAAAACAATAAAATGCGACGCTGAGTCGGCGCCATTCGAACATTTCTACACTCAGATGAGGTTTGGGGCTTTTTCTGTTACGGGATCTAAGGGCAGAAGCTAAGGTCGTGGAGAAACAGAACTCTTTTCCAGAATTAACTAGAAAACGCTGTCCAGTGAAAAGGCATTTGCATTCCTCTTCTTCTTGTCCCTATCTCGAATAGGTCTTTATTCTTTCTTAACGGGCCAATTTCTAGAGACATTCTACCTAATATCTCATAGGCTATTCCTGGCAAAAAAATATTCTACTGTCGTAGTTGCCCCAAATACTCACCACACGACAACGAAACTATCGATTAAAGCAATCACCAGCCCGTGCAGTGGTGGTTCATGAATCATCAATTCTATTACGCTGAGATTGCCAGCCTCAAATGACGTTGAAATCCAATAGCGGAGCTTCACACACTAAAAATTCACATGGTAATATATATATATATATATATATATATATATATATATATATATATATATATATATGAGATATATATATATATATATATATATATATATATATATATGTATGTTTTTTCGTGTGTGTGTATTGAAACAGAAAGAAAAAAGCACTACTCCCGCCAATCTTGGCTACAGACTTTTGCTCAGGTGAATAAAAGAGACGAACGAGTCGGTCTTTTACACGCATGTGGGGGGTCTTTAATTTTTACAATAGATTCCCTCTCTGACTCTTTGTGTTTCTTCAGTTTCCTAGTCCCGGTATTCTTATTAAAATGTAGAGATTTCCTGTGCTTGGTAAGTCTTATTTGGTTCTCCAAAAACAGGTCCGGTTAACAAAAAGGAATTATGAATCTAGTCTTCACTCTGGCGAAGTCTAATATTGTCTTGGCGAGCGTGAAATTTACAGTGAAATAAAACTGCGAAAATGATCAGACTATATTCCTAGCCTCCCACGCCTTCGTTTGATATGGAGTTAAATAAACGTTCCCAATCATATTCAAACAGGGCGGGTGTGGTACTTTCAACATATTTCCGACATGGAACAATTTTGCAAGGTCACCTCTCCCATAAATGGTAATATGATGTCCGATGACCTTGTGTACAAACTTACAGATAGATCGGGGAACTCACATAACAACATGTGTAAGCTGTAATACTTATTACTTTATTAGAAAGTAATGTTGTCATAACAAGTCGGCCTGGAAGCGATAATGTCATAAGTTCCGCATTGTGCACGGGTGATCCTGTGTTTAAGGTTTTAGCAAAGCATTGACGCGCCCTCGAGGCTGTGATGTATCATATCAGCCGCTTCTTGCAAATGTTTTAGCAAAAGATGCAGGACACGCAGAGACGCAATGTCTAATCCCTCAGAGGGGTTATACGAAGGAAAATTTAAAATATCTGCTACTTAGCAGAAAAATAACCAAGAAAGAATGAAAGGAAAGTGCGATAATTGACAGTACATAATAAAAATCAGTACCACAAATGTACCGATACTGCCGGAGAGAAAACAAAGATCGATAGGGCCCATACACATCTTATGCTTTGAAAAATCACCGATTCGGGTTAGACTGTGTCCATCAACCAGTCTAACTTGAGTGAAAATATTCCAGCGATAGGAATTTCGCATCCGTTGCTGCTGTCGATTTAATACAACAAACACACTACACTAAGCATTTCTATGCAGCGATAGAGTGGTTCTAGGTATTTACTCTCATGGCATCTGCAGTCAAGGCAATTCATTGCCTTAAACGTTTCCTTGTAGACTCTGGTAAACCGTGTGAGAGTGAGGACGTCTGAAACATAGGGATACATCCCCAAAGGTAAATCCGAAAAAAGTCTAAACTGACTGAGAAAAGATGAGATATGGTGGGCTGGGTCAAGCGTGACGCGCAACCCGTTTGCTGATGGAGCTGCAGGAATGATCTCTAAAAAAACACTGCAAGTGACAATGAGCTCTGAAGTAGTGGAATTATAAGTCGCCAGATTTATTCAGAAAAACAAAACCCAAGCTGGGTTCCAGGAAGGTGATCCAATAAAACTGGGATCTAACAAACAACTTATATCCACTAAAACTGGTATTCTGAGCAGGATTGTCATACGGACGACTTGAGGGGCTATAATGTGTCCAACCTTGTGGATATTTCTCTGCGAAAAACAGACAAACATATTACTCTATTAGCAACACGTGTAGTTGTCTATTATTCATTCTCCGCTGTACAAATAATGTCATACACACCAACTTTAACTTTCTTTCCGTTCCGTGAAAATATTTGACCTTAGTCCGCTTCGCTCATGTAATTGGATATTCCCTTTATTGATTGAAATGGTTCGCGCCACGAAGAGGCTCACAACCTTGGCCAAAGCCTTGGGTAATCCCAATGTTGCGCTTTTCCACACGTCAGTGTATACACAGGCATAACTATGCATTGCTTGAGAGGGGGAGGGGGGATGGGAGCGGGTCCCTTAATCGCGCGCTCAGACATTTGAATGCCCGGCCAAACTTAAGAATATATGGTATTTCCACAGCAATGTTAGCCCTGGGACATATTTATTAATTAGTAGTAGACATTCAAATAATGCAGTACATGCCCCAATCTAGGGTTATATAAAAATGTCAGAGACAAAAACTACTTATATCCGGTTAAAGTTATACACGAAGTAAATCAATATGTTTATATATATATATATATATATATATATATATTATATATATATATATATATATATATATATATATATATATATTATATAATTATATATATATATATATATATATATATATATATATATATATATATATATATATATATATATAAGAGCCCACACAACAAGCAGAAGAGAGAGAAAACATCGAAAGGAACACCAGAAAAATAAGCGGCTGAGGGCTGTCACCTCAGAGGCGCATTCCTATAGTCAGTTAGGACTGAAGGGGCTATAATTATTATAACAGTAATATAACTGCAGGCACATACACCATCAGGAAAAATCCAATTAGATTAACATAGTAGGGAATTTGGTTGGTAGCAAACTTAATAATATTAAATTACACTAGCCCGAAAAGTAACTTAAAAACTGATTCCGTACGCAAGATCTTTTAAAAGACGCAATGGCCGACCGCTGTGACCGCAAGATCTTTTAAAAGACGCTGATTTATTTCGTTGTTTTTTTCTATTTTAATATTTTATACTGCCCGGAATTTAACTCGAACGGAAAACACAAAACTGGGCAAATTTCAACAAGGTTCAACGTCTTTTATTTGCGTTTGAAGGGATTTTTTCACATTTATCTTCATCTTTAATCGTGTTTTGTCGTATCGCCATAATGGCCGAAAAACACACAGGATATGTTACTAATATGTGAACAATGAACAAACTGTGTGATCAACCATAACTTTCTTACTTTTTATGTGTTTCTAAATGGATTACCTGCACAAAGAGAGCAGTGAAACTGTATTGTGATAACAATTTATGTTACAAGCCTTACGTAAGTCGAAATTTTTTGTTGAAAATTTCAAGTTATCTTTTTTCCGTGTACATGTTATCTGTTATAATATAAACATAACATAAAATTAGCTAGAAAGGCATATGGATTTATATTGTTCATCCAATGTACTTTAATTTGATATATAATATGTTATACTTAACTCATGATTAGACACACATTGTCAGTAAACGTAAATTATGTATGTGTAAATTTTTGGAGCTTAAAAATAATTCCGTCCAGAGCTGAAAATAATGACGTACGGAAAGAGTTAAAGAAAATCAGTTAATCTTCAAAGGCGCCCTAGGGTCATATACCTATATAAGTTTAGAAAAAACATCTGGGCGGCTATTAGCTAATAAAGTGTGCTTACCAATAAGGTTAAGAAAATCCTTATAAACATGGATCTAGTATAGGCTATAGTCGAACTCAATGGGTCTACAAGAACGAGAGCGTTGGTCACTTGAAAAGCAATGCTTCTCCCTCGTAACCGCTTTCCAGTGACTCAAATGACACGCAGATTTTGCCCTCACCAGAATGAAAGTGTTTTAATATACGGCACAAAAATAACGGCCTACGCCCGTGTATGGTTTTTTCCTCTCTAGAAATGACATTGCTACACACGGAATTACTCTCGCGGGAGATTAAAATGAAGAAATTGGCGGAGATAAAATCACTGCAAATAGAGAGGTGATACTAACAGCTAGAAAGTGACAGATAATCTCTTTCATTTCACGACAGTCACCGAAAATCACACATGAGGAGTAAGAATTAATACACAAACTTGATTGTGAATAATTCTTGTGGTACATTATTTGTGGCTCGTTATTTTATCTCCAACAGAAAGTTTCTTTTACTTATTGTTTGAAAAAAAAATGTCTTCATTATTCTACTTTTTTACACTTCAAATATATTTAGCAGTTTCAATCATCGAACAAAATTTAAGATTATTGTGATATCTCCTTTATAAATATAAAAGTCTCCAACATTTCACTCACCGGAGGCAGTGCCTGCTACAGATGTATATCTACATGTGATATCATATTTAGAGGGGACAGCAAACGACCAGTGACAAACAGGATGACGTAAGGTCAAGTTTCGGTGTGAAACAAGTCAGTCAGGGTAATTTGTTATTCTTGTTACCTAACAACAGCAAATATATGTTCTTTCCTTATAGATTGCCCAACCGGTACTTATGGAGCTGAGTGCAGCTTAAACTGCTCTAAATACTGCTCAAACACATGCAACAATGTAGATGGAAGCTGCAGTTGTAAGCCAGGCTATATTGGAACACTTTGTACAGGTTGTTACGTACTTAGCTTTTCTCAACTTTTTTATTATTAAAAATGCAGCTCTTTTAATTTTCAATATCTATCTATCTATCTATCTATCTATCTATCTATCTATCTATCTATCTATCTATCTATCTATCTATCTATCTATCTATCTATCTATCTATCTATCTATCTATCTATCTATCTATCTATCTATCTATCTACCTACCTACCTACCTACCTACCTACCTATCTACCTATCTACCTATCTACCTATCTATCTATCTATCTATCTATCTATCTATCTATCTATCTATCTATCTATCTTCATTTACTTGCACCGACTTCAGGAATCACTTTCAAGCAGAAATAAACAGTCTGAAATCCACAATACCACCTTTCTTAGACAAACTTTCAGCATTCTGTAAGAACAAATGTACAAACTCAGTTCCACCCGACATTCCTTTTATGACAGTTAATGAAGTTATAACTATCTTATTGGCCTTAAAGATAATAGCTCATCAGGGCTTGACGGAATTAGTAATCGAATACTGCGTTACGCCGCACCAGCTATTAGTGATTCACTAACTTTTATATATAATCAATGTATCGCTAAATGTTATTTTCTTTCGGCCTTTAAGATTGCCAAAGTATATCCTCTCTTCAAACCTGGCTCGTAAGATAACAGTAATCTTAGTAACTATAGACCAATTTTTCTTTTATCATCGCTTTCTAAACCACTAGAAAAACACATACATAAAGCAACACTACATTACCTAGTTAGCAATGACTTGCTAATTGACAGTCAGTCAGGGTTTCGACAAAAGCATTCATGCCACACAGCTCTAACTAAGATGATAGACAACTTGCACCTAAACATAAATAACGATAACATATGTGGAGCAATCTTTGTAGACTTTAGGAAAGCATTTGATATGTTAGATCACGCTGTTTTAATAAGAAAATTAGAAACAATGAAAGTTAACTTTAAACTGGTGACATTACTTAAATCATTCCTATCCGACAGACGGCAAATAGTGTAGTACAAAAACTTCTTGTCAAGCCCAACTATTATTGACACCGGTGTTCCTCAGGGTTCTATTCTCGGTCCTCTACTTTTTTCCATTTACATAAATGACCTTCCACTAAACATCGAGCACTCATCCTGCGACCTATTTGCCGATGACTGTACCATTTATACTAGTGATAAAAGTTGCAACACGCTAGAAATATTATTACAAAGCGACACAGACAATATTATTAAGTGGAGCAATGAAAACTGCATGCAAATAAATATCATTAAAACAAAATGTATAATAATATCAACTAGACAAAAATTACAAAACTCACCGAAAACAACACTTCAGGTCTACATTGGAACCTCTTTAATTGAAAATGTAAATGAAAATAAAACACTAGGACTCATAATTGACCAACATTTAAGTTGGAAATCGCATGTACAAGCACTGACCAAACAAACGGCACAAAATGTTTACCAGTTAGTTAAAATCAAATATTTCCTAGATGAGGAGACACGAAAAATGTTCTATACATCCCAGATACAAAAACATCTAGACTATTGTTCCACAATTTGGGATGGCTGCACCATGTCCAACACTAAAAGACTCTATTCATTACAAAAACGTGCAGTGCGCCTAATTTCAGATAAAAACCTCACACAGTGTGTAGACGCATATACATATCTTAACATATTACCACTAAGAAAGCGCCTTCTCTTCAACAAAGCCAAATTTATTCACAAAATCTTGTCACAGAATGCTCCAACGTATCTGTGGCCTATTTTCAAATACAGCGGAAAACGCAGTCAACGCTTAAATAAATTACACATGCCCAAGCCTAGGCTCGACTTATTCAAGAAAAGTTTAGCTTTTTCTGCTGCTCATCTGTGTAATACTCTTCCACACGACTTAAAAATACTCTTAGTCCATATTCATTCAATCACAGACTTTTCAAATACATCATGAGTACAGATTATATGCCACCCTAATTTCGTTATGTTCTTAAATAATTACATAACATCATATGTAGGTTTTAAAGATAATTTTGTCCTGTTTAATATTAATTATGATAAGGTACTGTAAATCTGTGTAACTGTTATTGTACTGTTACAATGTTGGGATTTTATTTTATTTTGTTATTTTATTATTTAAGTAATATTTAGGATACATGTGAGAATAAATGGATTCAGTATGGAAGATGAGAGAAAGGAAGGGCCTGCGTGCCCAATTCTAAACCCTTTGAAAATAAAAAAAGTTCTATCTATCTATCTATCTATCTATCTATCTATCTATCTATCTATCTATCTATCTATCTATCTATCTATCTATCTATCTATCTATCTATCTATCTATCTATCTATCTATCTATCTATCTATCTATCTATCTATCTATCTATCTATCTATCTATCTATCTATCTATCTATCTATCTGTATGTTTGTCTGTCTCTCTGTCTGTCTATCTATTTATCTATCGATACAGATGTTTGTTTTTCTATCTGTGTGTCTGCCTGTCTGAGTGTCTGTCTGTCTTTCTCTTTCCTGTTCCCAAGCCCAAATACTTGGACGTATTTTCGTGGGCACCGAAATTTCAAACTTTTTACTGCTTGCCTGATCTGCATGTCTGTCTAGTCCGCTTGTCAGTTAGTATACGTGTCTGCCGGTCTGTAAATGTTCTGTCTCTCTGTATGTCAGTGTACTGTTTCTCTCTTTAAATTCATTTCTTAAGTCTATCTAAGCAGACGTATGTTGGTAGGCCTTGAAACTTTAAGTTTTTAACATAGGAATTTTAAATCACACTTCGGGGACTTTTACATCACTTTATCTATTTTTGAATTTTGAATTATTATGTGAGTATAAGGTTTTGTTAATTTTATATTTTGCTAAGAACCCCTGCAAGGTATGTACTATTTGTTTCCGAGTTATTTTGGTTGCTTCTATACTAATTTCAACAATGACCCTATAACTGTGTTGACAGCTTTGCAAAAGCAGTGAGTCAGCTAGCCACGTTTTCCGACAACTCTAACCTTGGTAAAAGATAAAGTGTCACCTTAAACAGTACATTGAACTTGTAATTAGACCCCAGTGGATAGGTAAATAAATCACCACTGTAGATGACATGCATGTGCCTGGTTAAGTATTCATAGAGGGTTAAACGTGTTTTATAGACTCAGTGTTCCTTGAGCAGCTAATGTGATATCGTAAAGCCTAATTGTGTTGCCATAATTTTTCTAACTACTTTTCAATACGAGGGAGTTTTGCAAATTGTTCATTGATACTATCAAAGAGAAGACGCAGAACCAAGAATGGACACATAAAACAGACTATTAACGGATTTACTAACAACGACAAGTACACACGTTACCTCTGTCACAACATTTCCAATGTCCTGGCCCCAGGAACTGCCGCTGTTATTAAACCATGGTTAGAAACGGAATTTTCTAGACTAAGCAACTAGGGGTTTTCCTCGAGTCATTTCATTAATTAATTTAAAAAATTAACGAGAGGTTTTCTGGTTACTCCGACAAAACAGATGACTCCCAGGTACATGTAACCGGGTAAAACAGAGGTAGATGATAGGGTGGAGATTTCGTTTAAGAATAACAATAATATGGCCACAGTTTTGGTAAACCTCAAGCAGACATTCGACTGGGTATGGAGAGATGGTCTATTCTTGGAGATACACAAGAGGTTATGAAGGAAGAAGGTTTTTGTCGCTGGTCAGCGTTGCCACTCAAGTTCTAGAGATAAACCCAGATGCTCTCCTAAAAAAAACCCAGAAATACCCAGATTATTTTATGCCTCAAATACACGGGACAGACGATGCTTACATAATCTTTTATGTGCATCTTTAGCACAAATAATCTGTGTTCTACCAATTTTTATGTATTTCTTCATTTTTTAAATTTTTTTTTTTTATTACCAAAAATTCACAATTAAATAAAAATGATTTTAATAACACCCCAATATATGAACTCTTGAAAATGAGATATTTTAACAGTAATATGCTTACATTAGTTACATTAACAAAATGTTCCTCAAATTAAATATAAAATTTTAGTTGTAACTTGTTACTGTTGAAAAATGTCACTTGTCAGAGACTCGGCATCCATGTCGACAACTTCTCCTTCGTCAAGATCATATGCATGAATTGACAACGTGGAATCTTGATTGTGAAGTTCCAAAATCTTTGCATATCTCTGCCAACAACTTCTTTCACGCACATCTTCAACCACGCTTTTACTAGGATTAAACTTATGACAAACTCCGTCTTTGACAACTGCGTGCTTGGCTAGTATTCTATTGAAAACTGTTTCACACAAAAGCTTGTTGGTTTGTTTAGTTTTAACTAAGTTATCCTTCGAAAACACTCTTTCGACGCATGCTGAGGAGTGAGGTAGTGCCATAAGCATGCACATGAGGTCAGCCAAAACATCAAATTTCTTCTGGTTATTAGCATCTGTTACTTGTTGCAGTCCCAGCCAGAATGCGGGCGGATCCTCATCCACTAGATGTCCAAGATCTTTTCGGTACGATGCCAATTCTCGCCATTGATCAGACAGACGATCAAGGCTCTCTTCTGAAACAACTGTTGGGAACTGCGCTGTTAATGGAATGACAGAAGGTTTGTTGATATCGAGAGCTTACTTTGGATCCAACAGCTGCATTTGCGCCAGAACACTGTTTTGTTCAAGTGGGAACCTGCGTCGTATTTGAGTACAAAGATCAACCAGGTATGCCAATGCATCCTTGCGAAACTGGACTTCTTTATCTCGTAACGGTTGTCGCATTAACTGCGCTTCACATCGTCCACCCAGCTCAATGTAATTCAGTTTCTTGTGCACCTGTACATCCGAAGGATCAATGTCGGCAAGGGTGCGATGCTCATGCTGCAATACTTCCTGCCTAATAAACATACTGAGAAGAAAACGATACTCTCTTGTTACACTCGTGTACACTTTGACTTGCAGTCCCCATCATAGCGGCACAGTTGTCTGCAGCAAAACCAATGACGATACTAAGCGAGATTTCATGCGTGCTCAACAATTTCTTAACAGCTGTAAACATGCCAAGACCAGTCCCATCCTCCACCTCAATGAGGTCTAACAATGAATCAACTACTTTTTTTGTTTTTGTGTCACAGAATCGCAAACAACTGCCAACATCTGGTTCGTAGAAATATCAGTACTCTCATCAACGATTATAGAAAATTTCTGATTTCTGCAAATGTTTATAACGAGAGAGCCGCTCAAAATGAGCAATGCCGTACTGCATCACATAGGCAGCCTTGGTGCGCTTCAGTGACATATTTTGAGAAATTGTGCTGTCTGGAACATTCAATCAAATGATCAGCTTGCGAAAACGGAGTATTATGTTCTGCCATGAAAGCCGACAACACTATCTCCACTTTAGCAATTTTGTCTTGGAGATAGGGCTCTTTTGGTTTGATGAAAAACTTGTTAATGTTCAGAGTTTTGCTTTTGGCTTCGAAGTTTTTCATGTGCTTCTGTGTGCTTTTATGTGTCAATTAAAGCTGTTTTGTTGGCATTAGTTAATGTACAGGAACAGACCGTACAAATCGCAGCATAGCGATTACCAGAGTCCGGCTTTATCCAATCCTTCAGTTCGCTGTCTGTTAGCCATTCCATACAAAAAGCCTGCTGATACCATGGCTTCACTTTTTTACGCGGTGGCGTGTGTGTCATCATGCTGCTACAACTACCAAGCGTACCTTCATCATCGCTCATTTTATAATTTTATAATAACAAAAAAAAAAAATATCAATATGCTGTGTATCTGCTTAAGTCTAAAATATAAAAAGAGGACTTTATAACACATCGCAAAAATGACCGAGTATTGCAGATGACAGCCATTAACAGAATAACAGTAAATAGATAGCTGATGTAAACGAGTCAAAAAACAACGTCATTGATGTGGTTAAAAAAAGGAATTAAATTTAAGTGGAATAAAAAATATATAGCACATAATGTTTGACATTTAATTATAATATACATATAATGTATAATGCTCAGTGCACAGAATATACATACATTGTAAATGTCAATTGTCAAATATACCCAGATTAATGCAGATTTTGAAAAAAACTACCCAGATACCCAGACGGAAGCCCAAAAACCCAGATCTAGTAAGAAATACCCAGCTGTGGCATCACTGTCGCTGGTAGTCTCCGCTGCTCTGCAGTTGTGGTCCAATAAAAGTTGAGAGTTCTCAAGTGTATCAACTTTCGCTCAAGATACTCTTAGCTGGGATATAAATAGAAACATGACGATTTTATTGCAGGGAGTCTCAGGAATTTAGAAAGACAAACATATCAACATAGATCGACTAAGCTGTTATACACTTATTCTTCACCCCTTCATTGAGGAAAGGTTTTGACATGTTTTAGAAGGTTCGACCTGAAGGCGATTCATCAAAATATTAATTTAAAGCTCTATATTTTTTAAAAACTGAGTCACATGTGTGCCGACAAAAATTCACTCAACAATGATTAATTCAACTGTAGATTTATAATGACATGTAAACAGGTTTTATAATCACTTATTGGATTACCGAGATAAGATAATTAAAGTTCTTTTTTCAAAACATAACAACTAAATCTTTCTTCATCAGAAGATCTCAGCTGTAGGTGGATAAGTGAACAAAACTGTCCGTTCGCTGTGCTAGTGTTCTACTTAGCTGACGGGGTGCGGTCAGTGGGAGTCTGTTTCCTTGAATGCTGCTTCCCTGTAATGTTTTACCCTATTACATCTCTACAGCCGTCAAATTTTTTGGCAGCAGCACGTCCCTCGCAGCAAGACCGTGGTAACTGCATTGTTCGCTTCATCAAATGTTCTCAAGATCCATCTGTTGTCAGTGTCTAGCGTGGACTAAAGGCAACTGGTACCAAAAACTGATAGAAAACAAATGCCTCTTTCATGTTTTATGTAAACATCAGGCGACCTCCGCTTCCTTTCCCAACTTCATCTTCCTCGTATATATTTCGAAAACTCCAAACTCACAACGAAACCAAAGGTGCGGTACATAATGTTTGCGTCATCAGCACACTTCTTTATCACAGGGAGACATGGATAACTTATGCTAAGGTCCAATACCTTCCATCTATCATGTCTGCGCCACCTCGTCGATATTTGATTGAAGGGCAAAGGACACTTGTCAAGGTGTTGTCACGTGCTGGCCTTCAAAGCATATATACACTAGTTAGACAACGTTGACTACATTGGCGTAACCATGTCCTTCGCGTGATAGATGGTCGCATCCCGAAAGATATTTTCTAGAGACAACTGATCGATGGCAAAATAACAGTTGGCCGACCACAGCTGAGGTTCAAATATGTATGCAAGTGCGACATATGAGCACTAGACATAAATCCAGCAAATATGTTATACACAAAGGTATGTATCAGGCACTCGTAAGAAATAAAGAAGTAGAAGGCTAGACAATAGAAATACAACGAAACTGATAGACCTACCGAGAATCGAACCCAGGACCTTTCAAACGACACAATCACTTACCTACGCCATCAAATCGTTAGATAGCCACACCAGACAAAAGGCACACCCTACACGGTAACATATCAAGGGAGCAAGAATGAAGAGGGCGATGTCATGGATGGCGAAGGCTGTGTCAACTATTCGACAGGTGACCACAGTTGAAAATGTGTTTAAGAGGGAAGAGTGAAGTAAGTCAGGTGACAACTTCACGACATAACAGGTCATCAACGGACATGGCAGAGAATGCAGAGCTTGGAGCAATTGAAAAGCAGAGCTGGAAATTGATCAACTGATAAAGGATAACACCAGGCATAATGATGCAATTGTGTGCACTGAAGAGTTCGTGGTGAGAGATCGGAATGGAGCTTATTGGCTAGAGTTGGGGAGAGGATCGTCGCCGAAGATAGAGGGGCTTACATAACAACAATCTCCAGCGTCATAGTGGAGGTGGAGGCAGCTACTCTGGCTTTAAGGTGGTTGTCTGAAACTTCATTGACAGGAGCAGATATTGTGTCAGAATCTCAGTTCATGCTTCGGAAGATCCTAGATGGACGGCTACGCATGAATGGAGGACCTTAATGGTAGTCTCGGTCTTCAAGAACTGGTGTGGATCTGCTATCCTGAATTTGCTGCGGCATGCGGCAATGAAATAGCTGATAGAGCAACTATTGTTGGTGTATTGGGTATGGACATCAGATAGATAATGTGGACAATTGATAATCCTCTGTTAGTTAATGACACTGCAATCGCTGAATTATTAAGTCTAAAGTTGCTGGAGTTTGACATTAGGCGTAAGATTGGCAGGGATTGGCATGTAAGAGGATGCATCCAGCGTGTATACCACCATCACGCAAAAAAACAATTAGCATTTATACTCTTCGACGTTTGCTGAGGAAGACTGAACACCTATGGGTTAGTCTGGAGTGCAAGTATGTCGATTCTGGGCAACAATAATAATAGCAGCTATCCTTAATCTTGTCGCGGGTCCTATAAGGAATCCCATTTATGAGCTCTTATTTTGACTGTCTGAACAAAGCAGGAATGTTCAACAGGACTAAGACGAAGCAGGAATGCAGTGCTAAAACCTTAAAATGCTCTTAGTTATAAGCAAAACTTTAGCTCCCAACAGACATGTTTTACCTCCAAGTTATAGTAAGGGAGAACTCAATAAAATTAGGTATAAATGTCACGCCTTGAGGTTACGTTTAGTGAGATCCAATAAAGTGTACTTTTATTTCTAATCTTAACCCAATCCTACGGTAAAGAGTCTTATTTTTAGTACGGATTACCCCCATTCTGATTTAAACATACTCCATGACCACATAAGGTCTTGGCACTTCCGTGATACTTGTCTTGTTAACTAAAATCACTACATTACTGATCTATCCTTATTAGTACGTCGGGTAAGTATCCACCAACGTGTTACTTTCTTCTCACCTTGTTTATTGCAATAAAGTCATCGAAAGTGTTATTTTATTTCCTAGTGTTCCAATCTTTTTCCAGCTAGTCATGGTAGACAGTGCCAAAGTCATGCTTACATAAATAGCACAATATCTTTAAAAGTCATCTGTTGTGCAGTCTGAAAATCTCGAGACCACATTGTTTTGTTGCAATCTTCCGCAAGCCGTGTCTTCGAATCATATTGTAGCCACTCTTCTTTCTTTCTGGCAACTACCAGCTGTGGTGATGATTATATTTTTGGTTCGGTTAGCGAATGTTCTGATTATTGCTGAATATATATATATTACGTACGTGAACTTCCTCTTTCCAAGACACGTATTCAAGACTGTCAGGCTATCAATAAAAACTTCAATAACAAAATCCTCAGTTTAGTCCTCACTAGCAGCGGAATCTCACATCGCCGAAGCCCTGACTAAACTATACTAGCATTATACCACAATGCATCCAGCTTTCACTTACGGTAGAAGAGAAGCTGCCAACACTTCCTCCTGGAAGGTAATTAATACAATATAAACATATGCCCATAGACTGAGGCTATGAAACAATACAGACCAACCTATGACAGGTCTTGCTGACATCTTGAATCTCTCCTCACTAAGTCATCAAAAATCATTAGCAACCCCTTCAATTTAATACCGCACCAAATATGTGCTCTTTCGTGCACAACTAATTTAAACATTATTAACCATACTCAAATACGCTGATGCGTATCCTTTTAGTAAAAGTTAGACTTGTGTAACACACAATACTGTTAAGTCCTACACCCTTAAAATACCTAGGGTCAAAAAGGACGTAACAGATTACCTCAACCCACCGGGAAAAAAAATTATTTATTTTTTTACTTTAAAAACCGCGTAGAGGTCGATCAAATTATAAATAATACATTATATCAACCTTATTATACTAAAGAAAGTAATAATAGTGAAGGAAGAAATGTAAAAATCCAACTTAAATGAACGAAAGACAATGTAAGGAATTGTAGAACTACTATCAACCAAAATGTGGCAATTGTAGTAATAATAGAGAAAATAAATGACTAAGGATGATAATAATCAAACAAAATGTTAAAAGAAAGAAAAAATGTCAATAAATGAATTCAATTACATGGAATATGAATGCATATAACCATGAGGTATGAATGAGGAAGAATGCAAATAAACTGCGCAAAGTAAACAACACACCTAAAATTGCGTAGCAATAATTAGCGATACTAATGAAGTACGAGTGCTAATATTCTACGTATGTTATGAGCGAAAAGTACTAGCGCTATGAACTCGCACTCATAATAATATAATTGCTATTTACTATATTAAATATTAAACGCAACCAAGTTAGTTTAATTGTTAATAGTTAAAACACAGAGTTCATTGCTTTAAAATGTCATTAATCCAAACAAAAGCCACTGTTGACAAAAATCACGAAGTAGTAATGTTATATTTGATGACTGTCAATAATTTCACAATGTTACGTTTGAATTAAAATGTTATCACTCTGAAATGTTAAATTCACATAATAGTCTATTATTTCTAATTTCAAGTTATTTTAGTCTATCACTGGAAAACTGTATATACAAAATTACTGGAATGTCAATGTAGACACAAAACTAGCATAAAAAGTAATGATACTAATATTACTGAACGAAGCAAGGTTCATTGAGAAGTAAGTCACAATTGAGGAACTGTCCGTGTAGAGGCGTTACTCTATGTAGGGCGCAGAGGCTCGCTCGACTCATGAGGACAACGAGAGAGAACATCGGCGAGTACATTTTCTGACTCAGAGATTGCGCGGATTGTAAAGTGGTACGGCTGTAAAGCTATTGCGTACCTCGTGGATTTCGATGTGTGGTGTCGGCCCATGTACACCACATGTTAGATTTATTGAGTTTGAGTCAGTGCTGATAAATGCGGCACTATTTGGAATATTGAAAATGATGCGCACCGGAAAATGACGTAGATTATTGTCATGTGTCTGGCCAAGGTGTTGAGGAAAGCCTTGAGCTTTGTGACAGCTGTTTTTGGCTGTGTTTTCATTTAAGTTCCAGTGGGAACCTATTACGAAGTGTTCACCTTTCTTAAAAGATGTGGTTTGTACAAGAGAATGAATACTCTTGGAATAGAATTAATACTGTAAGGATGATGTTCTGAAAATAAGGATTAATCTTGACGAACGGATATGTATGTTACAAGGGATATAAGTTATTAAAGGATTTCGAGTTCATTTCTAAAGGAAGACTGCCTTAGTTCCTCATTGTTCATTGGGTCAGTTAAGGAACCCGTATTTATGTTGTGGATTTTAGAAGAAAAACATATAATCGTGAGGACATTTCATCCTAGACGTAACAGGGCAACGAGCATTAATATGTAACAACAGCAGGAGCAACCAAATACAAATTAACCTAATGAGTATAGGTTTTAAGTGTGGACAGGGGAAGCTATTTACCTGTAATAATAATAAAACAACACGCAGAATGTGGATACAACGCCCCACCACAGATATGGGAGGCATCGTCCGTTGGATTTGAAGGACAGATAAAGGTTGCTCATGACATTTGCAGACATAGTCTTATGCTGGGACAATATCGGGAATTTTGTATCAAACTGTCGCTGTAACATTATTTAAATCAGCAAGGAACTTTTTATGCAAAGACAGCTGTTGTAATGCAATTCCGTGCTGATATGAAATTTGCAGTATTCCTATACTAGGTCATGCCCAGACCTGGGACCGTACTTGAGGATCAGAAAAAACATTTTATCCATGACAAGATCGTTCACGCTTATTTACCATGAAAGGGATGCTATACCAATCTGATGAATATCTTAATCTGACGAATATCTTCAAATGAGAAATATGAATCTGGGATTTTACGAGGAGGTCGTTTCGCTGAACAAGTGGACTCTGAAGTACTACATCAAACCGTTAGGACATTGATAAGGTCACCTCATCAGTTTATTCGGTCACTCGTTTTTCAACAACAACAACAAGAACAACAAAAATTTCGTCGTGAACATTATATATTGACACCGTCTCTACAATGTATCTTGCATGAGTGAAGGTCAAACATTTTCGACGTTGAATTCATTTCCAAGATTCATAGTTAACTGAATACTCAGTGAACGAGTTACGAGAACGTCCTCAGATTACGTCAACATGTTTGCTGATTACTTCATTAATCACCTTGTATTTCAATTTGATATTGCGTGGAACGATGCATTGGCGTTACATCGAGGAGTGGATGCTCATTGTCGATTCAGATAAGTGATGTTTTTGTAACGTCATGGTTGTTGGTCCTATCTTTGTTGGGCAAATCTCGCTTCTTTTATGTTATATGTTCCTTTTCTGTTTCTCTTGCGGGCGGCTGGAAAGGGGACATTTTATGTTTCAGTGTCGTTGATCTATAGGGTGATTGCATTAATTTCTTTTAGGGATTCAGGGCTGTCGTGATTCAAATTAAGGCATTTAGTGCTGTGATTCGTTTGAAATTACCGTGGTTCTTCTGTTTTTTGTAAAACTTACATTAATGGTAAATGGATTTGTCGTCGTTGTTGCGTGCATATTTTGACGCACATATTAAAAAATCGATGATGGTGTCTCTACGATAGTTTGTGTTAGAGACTCTCCTTATGTCAGTATATAGATGATTCGGACTCCAGGTAAACCCAGCTCCTATTTTTGATGATCTCTCGTCGGTTAGGCCTAGCTTGACTTTTGTGCTTCGCTATGCTAGTGTCGTGTTTTGTATCGACGAAGATGACAGATTTTCCTGCAGCGGTTATGGCTACGTGAATTAACCTGATCACCGTAGAGCTGTATGGAAACATTTATGAAATCCTTTATATACCCATTATAAATTAACTCTGGCTTATATTCTCCTTCCTATGAATGAGTGAACGACAACTCAGGGAGGCAGCCATGTTGGATTTCGGTCATCATATGTTTTGATCACTGCCAAGAGAACAGATTATTTATCCTATTATCGGACAGTGATAGGGAGATCTCAATCTTGCTAGAAACCCCCCTTCGTGGTTTCATAATATGTACTACAAACTATGGACGTCAAGTAACTTTAGTTATTTATCGATCCGCCTTCACTGACGCGTTTAGTCAGATAGGGGGATGTGGCCATAATGTATCATGACATTGAACTTTTGATGTACTGCCCATTATTTCTGAAGGTGTCATGACTTCAGATCTGCTATGTATACCTACAAATTGATATGTCAACATACCATGATGTACTCGTATGTCCCAGTGTGTACGTCTGAATAAATTGAGTAAACAAAGATTCCAGCAGTCTGCATTGGTGCCTTGTAGACACAAGTGTATGAGTGGTTATATTGGTCAGCACACGAACAGTACACCATTCGCGGTAATCACACTCTACACTTCTACTTCATACATACACCATCCTGCGTCGGTTGAAGTGACCAAGTTTAGGGCCTGCTTCCCCTGGAGCATTTGCCTTCCCTAACTCAGGACTAGGGTGAGTTACCCATTTACAGCTGGGTAGACTGGAGCATGCCTGATCTCAACAACACACCACTCTTCCTTACAGAGCATCCAGTGTGTGTGTGAAAGCAACTTTACAGAGTGGAAAGAAGAAAACAAACTTTACAGTGGCGAGCCAGATTCCTGGGTCCAGCTTACGCAGTTTTGTGTTGAGAATCACAGTTTACAGCTAAAAGAACATTTGTTTGACCACATCAACACCAGTAGGACAGCTATACAGTCGATGTCAGCTTGACCTGTATTACCGATAGGATGCTGTATCTAGGTCAGCGCTTGTTGACAGTTTTTCGCTGTACAGACAGTATTACACAGGACAGTGGTATCAAGTGTAGAAAATATCTGGAGCAATATTGTTGACATTTCTCAACGTACAGAAGAATCACAGTGTTGTTGAACATAAAGTGCATAGTTCATCGTTGGATCTTCATATGCTCAACAGAGAAAAATTGACAGTGTAATAGTTTAAACTTAAATCTATTACTGAATAAAGTGGCAAGTTATTAGTATTAAAATAAACTGTGCCTGCTTTACAACACTATACCTGCAACACATTCCATTCATGACATAAATTATATTGTATGCTATATGCTATTTATGCTTACATGTTATTTGTTATGTATTAAATTAATTTATGTTCTGTGTGACTAGTACAAGGTATGCCGAGTTACATTGGTCTGGTACTAGTATTCTATAGGTACACATTTTCTTAAATGGAAATTTGTTAGCAACAATTTGCTGCTATTTCTGTTAGTTGTGATGAGGTGTTCTTTTCTTCGTTGTTTTTGTTAATAATTTTGTGTTCCTTAGTTTTGTTTGATTTGTTTGTATAATTGTAGGTCTCATCTTTCCTTTCATTTCAGTTTTTTACACCCTTATGTTTATACACTGTGGCGTTATTTGTCTTGTTATCTTATGGCAGTTATCATCACGGTTTCTGTGATAATTTTTTTCATTTCTCCTATTTAATTTAATTTGATCTCTGCAAATGTGTTCATATTGTCTTTTCTTGTTTGTCCTTTGTAATGTCTTTAGTTGACATATGACGTATAGTGGTATACACTGATAGTATAGTACAGATCAGTACTTTATGATTGTTATTGTTATAAAACAAAATGTACAAGACCTTTGTAAGGCTTGTCTCCCAAAGTGATTGGTAAAGGGAAAAATTTTTTCCACAGGTACTCAAGTGATCTTTGATTACATTGAGGTATACAAGACCTTTGTAAGGCTTGTCTCCCAAAGTGATTGGTAAAGGGAAATATTTTTTTCCACAGGTACTCAAGTGATCTTTGATTACATTGAGGTATACAAGACCTTTGTAAGGCTTGTCCCCCACAGTATTTGAGATACAGTTATTGTTGTCCACAGGTACTCAAGTTATCATTGGTTATTATAAACCATACAAGTTTGGACTAAGACTAAGTCTATGGTATAGACTTGTCTCCCATTAACTTGAAAGAGGGTAATTTATTTACTTTTTCAGGTTTCTGATTTAAGAAGACAATATGTCTACATTAGATTATTTCATTACACAAGGAAAATCTCTTGATAAGACTGGAAAAGACTTAGAACAATGGGCTGTTGCTCAATATGACAAAGCATTAGCTGTAGAAGAAAAAAAAGCTGCTGCTGAGGAAAAAAAAGCTGCGGCTGAGGAGAGAAAACTTCAAATAGAAGAAAAAAAAGCTGCTGCAGAAGAAAGGAAAGCCTTAGCTGAAGAAAAAAGATTAGAAAAAGAAGCTGATACTGCTGCTGAACTTAAGAAATTGCAGATGCAAGTGGAGGAAAGGAGATTTGAGGCAGAACAGAAGAAATTAGAAGCTGATGCAGAGCAGAAAAAATTAGAAGTTGCTGCAGAACAGAAAAAATTAGAAGTTGCTGCAGAACAGAAGAAATTAGAAGCTGCTGCAGAACAGAAAAAATTAGAAGTTGCTGCTGCTGCAGAACAGAAAAAATTAGAAGCTGCTGCTGCTGCTGCAGAACAAAAAAAAATTAGATAGAGAAGCTGAAGAGAGAAAAGCAATAAGAGAACATGAGTTTGAATTAGAGAAATTAAAATTGACATGTATGAGTAATGTTAATCAGGCATCTGGTGGTAATGGTAAACCCTTTGTATACAAGGTCAAGGTACCAGCGTTTAACCCTACCAGTGATGACATAACATTTTGGCTTTCTAGATTTGAACGGGCTTGTCGATCTCATAATGTTGACAAATCACAGTATGTGAATCAGTTGTCTGAAAATCTAAAAGGGGAGTCTCTGAGTAAGTTATATTTTGTTGAAGAGGCCGACAAAGATAATTATGATGCTGTTAGGGCAGCTTTGATAAAGAGATATCAGCTGTCTGAAGAAGGTTATCGTCTTTTGTTTAAAACAATGAGACCTGAGGTAGGTGTAGAATTCTCAGATTTCATCTCAAAAGCACGAATTAGTCTTTCACGATGGATTGAATTATCCAAAACAGAGAAAACATTTGATGGTCTTACGGATTTATTGCTAAGAGACAAGGTCATGTCTTCTGTAAATAAATCATTCCTAGAGTTCTTACATGAGCGTAAACCTGGTACAATAAAGCAAATGGAAGAATATTGTGACCAGTATGCCACGGCACACCCTGACATGATTCTTGGTAACTCTAACATTAAAGAGAGTATGCCAGTTGCTTCGGCAACAGAATATAATCAGAATTACTCACACAAATTCCAAGGAGCTAAAAATAAATTTGATAAAAAGGTTAATTGGGATAAGTATCAAAACCAAGATAACCGCTCAAATCAGAGTTCTTCTTTGAAGAACTGGAATCGGTCTGATAGTCCTCGACACGCGAGGGGTTCCCATAATGTTAGAAATTCTCGGAAAGGGAGTAGCTATAGGAACTACCCAAGTGCTTCATGGAGACAAAAGAAACAATATTACAGGGATACTCAATATAATGAGCATGATGATTATGATCATGAATATTATGATTCAAACCCAAATAGGGGTTATAACAGAGGCAATAATAATTATAGAGACAATTATAACCGAGGTAGATCACAACACAAAAGACATGGTAAATCTTATTACCAGGCTAACTCTGCACAACAGGAGTTCCACGACACCGATAATCAGAATAATGATAAAAAAGACTCCAATAGTGTAGCAAATTCCGCTTTCGATTTTGCTAGAGCATCTGAGTGTTCGCAATGCAAAACATTATTCGATCCAACCACAGTGTCTACTTTAAGCTGCGGTCACCCACTTCCCGCTCTTCATGCGTCAATTGCGCATAATGGAAGGGGTGCTCTTGTCTTTAATAGGGGCCTAATAGATGGTACTCCGGTATCAATTCTTTTCGACTCGGGGTGCACTACCATTGGAGTGAGGCAATCACTCGTAAATCCTTCTCGAGCTACAGGCAATATAGTCAAATGTGTAACATTTGGTGGCACATTGGAGAAGTACTCCACTGCCATTATCAATATTGCTACGCCTTTCTTTACAGGAGAGGTGCAAGCATGTCTCTTGCCGAATTCGATCGCTGATCTTATCATCGGTCGCATTCATGGAGTGAAAGAATGCACTCCACAGCAAATTTCTAATTGGGAAAATGTTAATATGCAATCGGCTAATGCAGTAATCACTAGGGCTCAAGCTCTTAATATGCCACAATCTTCACATTCTGAAGATAATGATGCGCAGATCCAAGATGATCCCTTGGAGATTTCCCACGATTCCTTTATCAAACAGCAGGAAGATGATCCTACTCTAAAGAAATTCTTTACTCTGGCAACAAAAGGTGATCCGAATAAGGATACAAATCGTAGATCTTGGATTACGATGAAGAATGGCGTACTTGTACGTATGGTACAAGACTCCGCTAAGTCCATTCATTCTCAAATCCTTGTGCCTAAAAATATGAGAGTTAAAATCTTACAGCACGCTCATGATTCGCAGTGTGCTGGACATATGGGTTTTCCCGTACTAAAGCTAGAGTTCTTCAATCTTTCTTTTGGCCTGCTGTGAATAAGGACATACGAATCTATTGTCGATCTTGTAAAGTATGTCAAGAGATTAAATCCAGAGGTCCACGCCATGATGCACCTATTCAGGCTGCAGACATTCCCATTCGGCCATTTCAAAAAATGGCGATAGACATCATTGGTCCATTTAAGATAAAGTCTGCTAGAGGACACCAATTTATTTTGACGTGTGTTGATATGTGCACACGTTGGCCGGAGGCTGTTCCTCTAAAGAGCATAACTACTGCTGATGTCGCAGATGCTCTTTGGTTAATATTTTCTCGTCTGGGGTTTCCAGCAGAAATATTATCCGACCATGGTACCCAACTCATATCGGATACCATGTCTCAAGTAATGTCGACTCTGAAGATAGAGAGATCGCTGAGTAGTATTTATCATCCTATGTCCAATGGGATGGTGGAACGTTTGAATAGAACTCTGAAAAACCTACTAGGTAAGATAACAGAAGATCATCCTCAGGATTGGGATAGGGTTTTACCCGCGGCTCTCTTTGCATATAGAGAGGTCGCCAACGAACATACAGGATTTTCTCCCTTTGAACTTGTCTTTGGCGCGAAACCGCGAGGTCCTATGTCCTTACTTCATGATCTTATAACTGCTGATAATATTGTCGATGACACAAAATCCTCTTATGAATATGTCATCGCACTTAGACACAAGATTATTGAAGCATGCAAATTGGCAACTGCTTCTTCTGAATTTGCGAAACAGAAGGCAAGGGAATTTGCCAATAAAAAGAGATGTTTGCGTCAACTTTGTCCAGGTGACAAAGCATTTGTCTTGCTACCTTGTAGGGAAAATAGACTTCTCATTTCTTGGAAAGGTCCGTACGATATAATATCAAAAGTTTCCGATGTTGACTATATCGTCGATATTGACGGGAAGCGTAAAACCTTCCACATCAACATGCTCACGGAATTCCATGAACGTCCTGATTATTTACAACCTGTTTTCCAGGCAACGGACGATTTTCCAGTCCAACATGGACAGTACTCATCTCTGTCAGTAATACAGGATGAGGAAACGAGTTTCTCGGATGTAAATTTACCTTTTCCACTGATTCCTCTTCACTCTAATGAATCATGGAAAGATGTTGCAATTTCTCCAGAATTATCTCCAGGAGAGCAGAAACAAGTTTCTACCATGTTAGAACAATTTCAGGATGTCCTTACTGACATTCCTGGTCAAACGGATGTCATTCAACATGACATTATTCTTACTGACCATAGTCCTATAAGAGTCAGACCGTATCCTTTCCCGATACATTTTCAAGCACAGGTAGAGAAAGAGTTAGATGAGATGATAGAGTTAAAAATTATTGAACCATCCACATCAGCATATTCTTCGCCGATGGTTATAGTACGGAAAAAAGACAATAACATACGTCTTTGCGTGGATTATCGCAAATTGAATCAAGTGACTAAATTCGATGCTGAACCTATGCCTTTACTAGACGAGCTACTTACGAGACTATCGAATTCTCACTTCTTTACTAAACTCGATTTGTCTAAGGGATATTGGCAAGTTCCACTATCCGAACACGCCAAACCGTTTACTGCTTTTTCGACGCCTAGGGGTCTATTCCAATGGAATTTCATGCCTTTCGGTCTTATGAACGCCCCTGCTACATTTGTACGCATGATGCGTCGAATCCTATCTCATCGCTCAGATGTCATTGCGTATCTTGATGACATCTGTCTTTTCAGTGATACTTGGAACGATCACTATAATGGTATAAATGAACTATTGTCTATCTTACGCGAGCATAACCTGACAGCGAAACCATCGAAAGCATGTATTGGTTTTAGCGAAATATCTTTTTTAGGACACCGTGTTGGTCATGGGTTCCTAAAAACAGAAGACCATAATACAAGTAAGATACTTAACATTTCTATTCCTAAGACTAAAAAGCAAGTACGAAGTCTCTTAGGTCTAATACAATTTTATGGACGATTCATCCCGAATCTGTCCTCCATTATGTCACCTCTTTCTTCCTTGCTAAAGAAAGGGTCTCCTAATGTAGTCCATTGGACTCAAGAATGTCAATCCTCTTTGGATAAGGTTAAAACTATGTTTTCTACTTCACCTATCCTAGTATTACCTTCTAAGGATAAGACATTTATTCTTCGTAGTGACGCTTCATCCACCGGGATTGGAGCGGCACTAATGCAAGAGTACTCTGGAACTCTGCATCCTGTGATGTATATTTCTCGGAAATTAAATGCCGCAGAGAAGAATTACTCGGTCCTAGACCGTGAATTATTGGCTATGGTTTGGTCAATCCTTAAACTGCAAAGATTTCTTCTGGGCGCGCATTTCATTGTGGAAACTGACCAGAAAGCTCTTACGGCTATTCAGAGTAAAAATCTGAAGAGCGCGAGATCAACGCGATACGCGATTGCTCTACAGCCATTTCATTTTTCGGTGCGAGCTATCCGTGGGTCAGAAAATGTGATGGCAGATATTTTGTCTAGATGCCCACACGATTCATAACTGTTATACAATTTTGATACAGTTGTTTCTATGTTGAAATGTGTACACATATGTAATATATCATATATTGATTGTAACACTACTTAGCGGTTCATTGATATTTATTCACCGCTGATCTTTCAATGTTTTTCGTCTTTGATGATCATGATGTTAAGATATCTTAGATGAAATTTATGTATAAACTAATGTGGAAATTGTGTCATTGCTAATATTGTAGTATGCGTTGGTGACACCTCTCTGGAAATATTTATACTTAGAGAAGTACTTTCTCTAAGGTCATAAAACTTATGCTTATCATCTGCGCATTGTTATTGGTGCGTTGTGAGCCTATTGTATGTTGCTCCTAGATGTATTTCAAAAAAAAAAAATGTACCATTTTTTTTTCCCGAGGGGTGTGGTAATCTGTTGCGTGCATATTTTGACGCACATATTAAAAAAATCGATATGGCTATTTAATATGGGAAAAATATAGACATTCATTCATTTGTGTATGAAAATGCTGTCTATGGGGAAAGCGAGATAATCCATGTTTGATTCACACTTTTGATTATAGGAGTATTCGTTCTGGATATTGATCTGGCGCAAGGATATTGCGCTTGCGTTTGTACTTATTTTTTAGGGCCAGAAAATATATTAATTTGCTTATTGTGTTTATGGCCTGAATTCATATGTATTACATATTATTAGTACAAGTAGAATCAGTCCTATATTGGATATTTTGGATTGGTAGGAGGGACTAGATTCTTGTATTCCGGTCTAGCGGAAGTATGAGTTGTCTTGACAAGTCGTGATGAGTTCCGATGTACTGCTTACAAATGGCGGGGTACGTTTTTCTAGAGCTGGTCCTTTCGTCAGAAAAAAATGTCTTACGAAGTGGTTTTTCTTCTGAAGGAGATGGTGTCTCTACGATAGTTTGTGTTAGAGACTCTCCTTATGTCAGTATATAGATGATTCGGACTCCAGGTAAACCCAGCTCCTATTTTTGATGATCTCTCGTCGGTTAGGCCTAGCTTGACTTTTGTGCTTCGCTATGCTAGTGTCGTGTTTTGTATCGACGAAGATGACAGATTTTCCTGCAGCGGTTATGGCTACGTGAATTAACCTGATCACCGTAGAGCTGTATGGAAACATTTATGAAATCCTTTATATACCCATTATAAATTAACTCTGGCTTATATTCTCCTTCCTATGAATGAGTGAACGACAACTCAGGGAGGCAGCCATGTTGGATTTCGGTCATCATATGTTTTGATCACTGCCAAGAGAACAGATTATTTATCCTATTATCGGACAGTGATAGGGAGATCTCAATCTTGCTAGAAACCCCCTTCGTGGTTTCATAATATGTACTACAAACTATGGACGTCAAGTAACTTTAGTTATTTATCGATCCGCCTTCACTGACGCGTTTAGTCAGATAGGGGGATGTGGCCATAATGTATCATGACATTGAACTTTTGATGTACTGCCCATTATTTCTGAAGGTGTCATGACTTCAGATCTGCTATGTATACCTACAAATTGATATGTCAACATACCATGATGTACTCGTATGTCCCAGTGTGTACGTCTGAATAAATTGAGTAAACAAAGATTCCAGCAGTCTGCATTGGTGCCTTGTAGACACAAGTGTATGAGTGGTTATACTGGTCAGCACACGAACAGTACACCATTCGCGGTAATCACACTCTACACTTCTACTTCATACATACACCATCCTGCGTCGGTTGAAGTGACCAAGTTTAGGGCCTGCTTCCCCTGGAGCCTTTGCCTTCCCTAACTCAGGACTAGGGTGAGTTACCCATTTACAGCTGGGTAGACTGGAGCATGCCTGATCTCAACAACACACCACTCTTCCTTACAGAGCATCCAGTGTGTGTGTGAAAGCAACTTTACAGAGTGGAAAGAAGAAAACAAACTTTACAGTCGTGTCTCGTTTATTACTGGTGGAAACTTCAATTTTCTTTTATCTGAGAATTTTCGACTATTTACAATTTTGTCGTTTCCTTATTTGATTTCCATCCATGTCTTTCGTTATTCATGTCATGTGCTAATTTTCCTTTGCAGCATACATATGATTCATTATTTATTGATTAACTATAATACAATAATATTGCTTGTTATATATCCTACGATTCTTGTGGATAACAAGAAGCAAAAAAACACGATAATTATATCACGTCTAAGTGAGTTGTGCAGGTGATATAGATATATTTATATATTCACATTGTGACTACACCAATAATGCACACTAGTCCATAGTGTGATGGACTAAGTAAGGCAGAGGATAACATAGATATTGATTTATTGTTTAGAAAAGTTATACTTTGTGGTATACTATGGCGACTCTTGACTATTTTATCAAACAAGGCAAAGCTCTGGATATGGAGGGTGATATTTTAAAAAATTTTGCTTTGACTGCATATGAAAAAGCAGAGGCAAAAGATGAAAGAGAAAGAAATGAGAAAACAGAAAGAGAAGAAAGGGAATTTGCTATGGTGCAAGAAAAAGCAAATAAGGAAGAACGAATTCGTACAGCTGAAATCGCTGCGGAACGAGAGAAAATGGAACATGAAAAGGCAATTCGTTTAGCTGAAATTGCTGTCAAGGAAGCAAAATTTGAAAGGGAGAAAGCTTTTGAGGTCGAGAAACTTCGTTTTCAACAACATCATGTTTCCCATGATTCAGATAGTAAGGGTTCATCGAAGAAGGCAATCACAACCCCTAACTTTAATTTAAGACTACCACCTTTTTCTCCCCCTCACGACGATATAAGTTTTTATTTATTAAGATTTCAGGAAAGAGTCTCTTGTTTAAATATTGATAAAGATTCATGGTCTGATATTTTTTCGGGTCTCCTCACAGGGGGTGCAGTTGGGGTCTATCTGTGTATAGACCAAGATAAAAGACATGATTTTCAGGTCGTAAAGGCAGCATTCATACGCAGATATGGTCTGGACCAGGAAGGCTATAGACAAAATTTTCGATCCATGTTACCGGTAGAGGGTACAAATTTTGAGGATTTTGTTTCCTCCATAAAACTATGTCTCCAAAGATGGGTTGAACAGGCTTCTATACCTAAAACTTTTGAAGGATTAAGTGATCTCTTGTTAAGAGATAAAATTGTTTCTTCGGTAAACCAGGATATTGTATCATTCTTACAAGAACGTAATCCGACTAGTATCGAGGAAATGGAAAAATTAGGACAAGAATTTTCCGTTGCTCATCCAAACTTGACATTAAGCAGAGCAAAAGTCTTGGACTCATCTACTGCGTGTGCTGCTACACACGGGAGATCGCACACTCGTAGTTTGGATAGACGATATAATCATAGAGAAAATAATCACACATCCTATAGGGGTAAATATAATTTTTACCATAATCGCTCACCTTCACGGGGTAGTGACAGGCGTAATTTCAACAATTATAACAATAACCAATGACATCAAAATAACCAGTATTCACACAACAAATATACTGACAATCATAATTTGTCACCGCGGGGTGGCCATTATGACAGGGACAGCAATGGACATTCTCATTCAGACAATTTTTCAGATCGCAGAAGATCTCACTTCGCTAGAAGTCATAAAAGAGCACGCTCACAAGCCAATGCTTGTCAGACGGTAGATAGAAATGTCAGTAATGACATTCATTCAACCAATAATCACGCCAATGCGTGTAACGTTGATTTGGAAAATTCTAATAATTGTACAGAATGTAAGATGTTATTTCAACCTGGAGCTACACCACGGCTTAAATGTGGACATGTGTTACCAGTGTTGTCGTCTTATGACAGTGTTGGTACTCTCACTTTACATAAAGGATTTTTGTTTAACACTCCAATTAAAATTTTGAGGGACACGGGATGCACAACGGTCGGGATAAGAAAGTCGTTAATCCCTTCGTCGTGTTTCACTGGAACGTCTGTTAAATGCATAACTTTCGGAGGCACGGTAGAGATATATCCCATGGCCGACGTAACAATAACCACGCCATTCTCTACTGGGAAAGTTCGTGTATGTGTTCTCAATCAGCCTTGCTGTGACTTGATTTTGGGAAACATAAAGGGGATAAAAGAATGTTCTCCTGAGGATATTTCTGCATGGGAAAGAGAATATCTTTCTTTATCCAATGCTGTGACTACTAGAGCACAGCTGGTTGCAGAATCAAATGAACGTAATGATAGCAATAATTTCCCACACGTGAAAACAAGTCATTTTATAGATAAAAATTCAATCATTAACCAACAAAAAGATGATTCTTCTTTGGGACATTTATTCTCTTTAGCTACGACTAAAACTATTATACATACAAATAATGACAGACATTGGTATCAAATTCATGACAATATTTTGATACATTATTTTGACAATTATTCTTCGGTACTCAGACAAATTGTAGTACCTACGTCATTTCGATCACTAGTTTTATCTAATGCACATGATGTTCCTTTTGCGGGTCATATGGGGATTTCCAGCACAGCTTATAGATTGATGGCACATTTTTTTGGCCAAAGGCTCATAAGGACGTTGCAACGTTTTGTAAATCGAGCACTGTTTGTCAGGGAGTTGCACGTAAGGGTGCGCATCAGTTGGCACCCCTACAGACCACAGATATCTCTGTGCGACCTTTTTATAAGATGGCTGTCGACATAATCGGGCCTCTTTCGGTGTTATCATCCAGAGGATTCCGCTTCATCTTAACTTGTATCGACCTATACACCAGATGGCCTGAAGCCATACATGTTAAGTCCATAACAACGATGTCGGTGACTGATGCATTATTATCGATATTTTCACGCATCGGATTTCCTGAAGAGCTTCTGTCGGATCATGGCACGCAATTCACTTCAGGTATGTTCTCGGAAATTTGTGATGTGCTTCACATCCGTCATACATTGAGTGCCAGATTAAATCCGCAATCAAACGGAGTTGTAGAACGCTGGAATTCTACACTAAAGCAGATGTTGGGCAAAGTAACAACAATGTTTCCCCATGATTGAGACCGGCTGATACCAGCGGTTCTCTTTGCATATAGAGAAGTTCCTAATCGCCAAACCGGATTCTCACTATTTCAATTAGTTTTCGGGGCTAATCCAAGAGGACCAATGTCTATCTTACATGATTTGGTGATAACAAATAATGATAATACGGTTACGAAATCTAGTCACCAATAGTCGATTACGCTCTTTGCATATAGAGAAGTTGATTAACGATGATTTTTGTTCTCTTGCCACTTAAAGGTGACATTAGTTGGTTACGTTGCAAAAAGAAAAAACATTCCACACTAACATGTTACAACCATACATTTCTCGACCTCTTCCACTCAAACATATTTGTGAATCTATCACAAATCAATCTCCGCATCTGGCATCTATTGCTTTAGTTGATGAAGTAGCAACTAGTTTCGCGGATGTACCGCTTGATTTTCCTGTGGTACCTATCCAAGCCTCTGAAACTTGGAAGGATGTAATCATTTGTAACGATTTACCTTCAGATCAGAAGAATCAGATTCTCATTCTATTGAAATCTTTTGAAGATGTGTTGTCTGATCTGCCTGGACGAACTAACATTATGTTTCACGAAATAAAATTATCGGATCCCACTCCGATTAAGTTACGACCGTATGCAATTTGTTTGCATATCAGAGAGCAGGTTGATAGCGAGGTCGACAATATGTTTAAAATGGGGATAATCTCTCCAACAGATTCTCCATTTTGTTTTCCGATGGTAGCAGTACGGAAGAAAGACAGATCTATTCGCATATGCATTGATTTCCGTCGACTAAATAAAATCACGATATCAGATTCTGAACTAATGCCTTTGCTGGAGGACTTGCTACCTCATTTAGCTTCCGCTACTTTCTTTAGCAAATTCGATTTGTCAAAATGGTATTGGCAGATCCCTTTGACCGAAGAATGTAAACCGTTGACGGCATTTGCAACATCGAAGGGTTTGTTCCAATACAATGTCATGTGTTTTGGGCTCAAAAATGCGCCTGCAACTTTAGTACGGATGAAGCGTCGAGTATTTAGGAGCCGTTCTGAACTAATATCTTATATAGATGACATTTGCATGTTTCATGGCACATGGGAAGAGCATGTGAATGGTGTACAATCTTTACTACAGACACTAAGAATACACAATCTCACAGCCCGTCCATCCAAAATACAAACTGGATTCAATGAAATTTCATTTCTAGGACACAAAATTGGCAAACATGTAATTCAACCTGATGAATCCAATTTAAAACGCATACTTGATCTTACAATACCAACTACAAAGAAGCAAGTACGGAAAGTATTAGGATTGGTGAATTTTTACCACAAGTTTATTCCAAGGTTCTCGTTTTTGACTGCTGTCTTATCTGATCTAACCAAAAGAGGTATGCCTAACAAAGTAGTTTGGACAGAACAATGTAACCAGGCATTACAAAATATTAAGACTCATTTTTCACAGTATCCTATATTAAGACTGCCAGATTTAAAAAGATCGTTTACTGTTGTAACAGATGCTTCGCTCCACGCAATAGGCGGGTGTTTGAGACAACGTTTTGATGGCAAGTATTATCCGATCTACTACTTGAGTAGGAAACTGTCGGAAGCCGAATCCAAATACTCTATTTTCGACACATAACTTTTGGTTATAGTATGGACTTTGAATAAACTTCAAAAGTTTGTGGTAGGTACACATTTTACTATAATGACAGATCAGATAGCATTAACGTATTTCCAGACCTGTAAATCACCAAGTTCAAGACTTACGAGATTTGCATTGCAGTTGCAGGCGTATGACTTCGATATCGTCCATATAGAAGGACATAATAATGTAATCGCTGATACACTGTCGAGAGTAATACATTGAACTATGTAGCTTTCCTGGGTACAGGAAGTGACAACAAACATTATTTCTTTTCATAATGAAGTGATATGTGGATTATATATAGCGATATTTTTGTAGCATTCATATGTTGGTCACGGGTTGTTGCCACACGTTTTAACTGCATTTCACTCATCGTGATATCATTTCACTCATTGCTTGAATTTGATTTTCAATTTTATCATGATAGTTAATTTTAGTTATTTTATCATTACCCCATCGTAGTGGTGTTACCAAACGTAAGTCATTTATTTCGGATGATGGCCTGGAAACCTGCAATTGCAGTAGCGCGCAGGGAAGGGGGAAGGGAGGGGAGGAGAGGTGGGGGGGGTAATATGTGGTGTGTGCCCATGCACACCACATGTTAGATTTATTGAGTTTGAGTCAGTGCTGATAAATGCGGCACTATTTGGAATATTGAAAATGATGCGCACCGGAAAATGACGTAGATTATTGTCATGTGTATGGCCAAGGTGTTGAGGAAAGCTTTGACCTTTGTCACAGCTGTTTTTGGCTGTGTTTTCATTTAAGTTTCAGTGGGAACCTATTACGAAGTGTTCATCTTTCTTAAAAGATGTGGTTTGTACAAGAGAATGAATACTCTTGGAATAGAATTAATACTGTAAGGATGATGTTCTGAAAATAAGGATTAATCTTGACGAACGGATATGCATGTTACAAGGGATATAAGTTATTAAAGGATTTCGAGTTCATTTCTAAAGGAAGACTGCCTTAGTTCCTCATTGTTCATTGGGTCAGTTAAGGAACCCGTATTTATGTTGTGGATTTTAGAAGAAAAACATATAATCGTGAGGACTTTTCATCCTAGACGTAACAGAGCAGCGAGCATTAATATGTAACAACAGCAGGAGCAACCAAATACAAATTAACCTAATGAGTATAGGTTTTAAGTGTGGACAGGGGAAGCTATTTACCTGTAATAATAATAAAACAACACGCAGAATGAGGATACAGCGCTCCATCACAGATAACTTCACATCTTTGTTGTTAAAAGCAGTGAGAGCATGCTGATCTGTTTCCACGATGAAATGTGCTCCCAATAAAAATCGTTGTAGCTTGGTTATTGTCCTGCGCTCTTCTTTACACCATTGCTCCCATAGAATTGAATTAGTCCTAAAAGACTTCTGACTTGTTTTTTTTGTCTAATACGACGCATGATGCGTACAAAGGTAGCAGGAGCGTTTGCAAGTCCAAATGGCATAACGTTCCATTGGAAAAGACCACGTGGGGTAGAGAAAGCAGTGAGTGGCTTTGCATGATTTGTTAAGGGTACTTGCCAATAGCCCTTTGACAAATCTAGCTTAGTAAAGAAAATAGATTTAGAAAGTGTAACAATTAAATCTTCCAAAAGTGGCAATGGTTCTGCGTCAAATTGTGTGACTTTATTTAACTTTCGATAGTCGACACAAAGACGGATGTTATTATCTTTCTTACGAATAATAACCATAGGTGAAGAAAATGGTGAAGTGGATGGTTCAATTATTTTTAATCGAAGCATCTCATCCAATTCCTTGTCAACCTGAGTTCGAAAGTGAAGAGGAATGGGATATGGACGGACTCGAATAGGTGTGTCGTCGGTCAGTAAAATGTCATGGTGAATGACAGACGTACCACCAGGGATGTCAGTGAGGACATTTTGATAGGATTGTAGAAGAGAAGATATTTGCTGACGCTTATCAGCAGAAAGATCAGGAGAAATAGATACGTCATTCCACGTTTCTGTAGAATTAAGTGGTACTACCGGTATAGGTAAAGGTACCTCCGGAAAAAAGACTCATCTTCCTGAATAACCGACAAAGCGGTATAATGATGGCGACAAGGTGTAGGGTCGTCAGTCGCTTGAAACACTGACTGAAGACAGTCAGGACGAGTATGAAATTCTTTCAACATATTTATGTGAACGGTTTTATGTTTACCCATGATATCGAAAAGGAAATCGACATCCGAAATTCTAGAAATTATCTTGAAAGGGCCTTTCCAGGCAATGAGCAAACGATTGTCTTTACGAGGGAGTAATACATAGGCCTTGTCACCAGGATAAAGCTGGCGAAGACGTCGATATCTATTAGCAAAAAGTCGAGCTTTTTCTTTTGCTAACTCAGATGATGTGGTAGCTACCCTACATGCATCTGTAATGTTTTTTCTAAATGAAATTACATATTTATACGAGGATTGAGAGTCATCCGTAATATCCTCCTCAGTGAGTCGGTCGTGAAGCAACGATATAGGACCACGAGGTTGAACACCGATGACGAGCTGAAACGGTGAAAAATCTGTAGTTTCATTTTGCACCTCTCGATAAGCAAATAGAGCAGCGGGTAGTACTCTATCTCAATCTTGAGGATGATCCTCAGTAATTTTACCTAATAACTGTTTTAGTGTTCTATTTTGGCGCTCAATTAGACCATTTGACATATCGTGATAGATACTATTAAGAGATCTGTCGATGTGTAGCATAGCCATGACTTGGGACATTGATTCAGAAACAAATTGCACACCATGGTCAGATAAGATTTTTCTCGGAAAACCTAGACGAGAAAAAAATCAACCATACTGCATCGCAACATCAGCAGATGAGGTACTCTTTAGTGGTATAGCCTCAGGCCAACGAGTACACATATCAATACACGTGAGAATGTGTGTATGTCCTCTAGCAGAAGGTTGTATAGGACCAATAATATCGATAGCCTTTTTCTCAAATGGTCGAATTGGAATGTCAGCAGCTTGAATAGGAGCTGCGTAGCGTGGACCTCGTACCTTAACCTCTTGACATGTAATGCAGGAACGACAGTAAATATTTACATCTCTATGGACATCTGGCCAATAGAATGAAGATAGCACTCTAGATTTTGTGCGTGAAAAACCCAAGTGACCTGCACATTGGGAGTCGTGAGCATAACGCAATATACGAGCTCTCATTTTAGTAGGTACTAGAATTTGAGACCATACGGATGAAGTAGTATCACTTACCAATCTAACTAACACACCAATCTTCAGTACAAAACTTTGTTTAGAGTTTGTTTCTTTGTTTGTATTATTATTAGCTAACAGAAAAAAATTTATGTAATGAAACATCATTTTGTTGTAATTCTATAAAAGACTCTCGTGATATAGTAGAGTCAAAATCATCATTATTATTGCCAGGAGATATTGTTGGTGTACTCTGCAACATATCCTTAGCTTGTGCTCCAGTGACAACTGCATAAGCAGAATGCATATGTTGCTTTTCCCAAGTAGCAATCTGCTGTGGGTTACACTCTTTAACACCATGTATACGACCAATTATCAAATCACTAATTGGTGCAGGAAGAATATAGGCATGTATTTTCCCTGTAAAAAACGGTGTATCTAATTCAATAATCGCCGTTGGGAAAGTCTCAACTGTGCCGCCAAACGTGAAGCACTTCACAGTTTTCCCCGTTGCGCATGACGGGTGGACTAACGAATGTCTGATGCCAATCGTGGAACAACCTTATTCAAAAAGGATAGAGACAGGAATTTTGTTAGCAAATCCTTTATGTAAGGTTACAGACCCTGTTCCATCATGCGCAGATGCTGACATCGCTGTGGACATCGCAGGAAGGCTTGGTAAATCATGTCAGCAGCTCAGAGTAGTGATCGCCTTGGGCTGGAACAAAGTCGTGCATTCATGGCAAAGTTTCGCCAGCTCAAAATCAAGAGAACAAGACGATGCATTATGAGGATTAACATTTGTATCCTGATCTACATTACTTTGTGCATTACACTGAGCAGAATTAGCCTGGTGATGCGATCTACCGTTGGAAGATCTATCTCTACCTCGAGATCGATTCCGACTATTGTCTCTAAAATTGTTATAATTATTATGGCTATTGGGATTACCATTTTGATTTGATCTCCAATTATTGTAATAACTATTATCCCTTTGATTATACTGTTTGTTTGGAGAGTTATGTCGGTTATTAGAAAAATTTGATCTGGACTGCCAATTATTGTTGTAATTATTACCTTGATAATTACCAGAATTATTCTTGTTAAAATCACGTGACATGTGAGATTCATCCCAATTTTGATGATATGGAGAGCCATTTCTAAATGATTTCCCTTTAAAAGAATTGAAATTCTTATTATCTCCCTTTTTAAAGATTCTATTATTACTGAGAGAACGATTTCGGAAATGTATTCCTTGTTGCACGGCAAATGCAACAGGCAGTTCCTTTCTAACATGAGAATTGCTAACTGCCATGATTGGATGGGCTGTACAATATTGTCTACAGTTTTGCTCCATGTCATTTAAATTTGCTGGCTTACGTTCATGCAGGAACGAAAGAAATGACGGGTTAACCGAAGACATGACCTTATCACGCAGCAATAAATCTACAAGAGCGTCATATAAACGTTCTATTTTTGATAATTCAACCAATCTGTCAAATGTGAGACGTATGTGTGAGATAAAATCACTTAAATCCTTTCCGTTTTCCGGTAACAGTGATTTAAAACGTAAACGATAACCATCCTATTTAAGTTGTAATTTTCTAAGCAAAGCAGCTCTGATAGCATCATAATTATTTTTGTCAGTATCTTTCAACAGCTTAAATAGTGTCATTGCTTCGCCTGTAAGTAACGGTAACAAATGTGCTCAATACTGTGATTTTTCAATCTTGTTTGCTTCGCATATTGTCTGAAACCTATCTAAATAAAATAGTATATCGTCTGCCGGTGGACTAAATCGTGGCAATTTTAAGTTAACATACCTATTATTTTCTTTGTTACAGAAAGCATGACCAACCTTAGCGTTGTGAAAATTGCCTTCATTCGTTAATTTAATTTTCTCAAGCTCTAATGCCATCATTTTTGTTCATGTTGTCTTCTATATTCATTTTCAGCAGTCTCAAGCTGAAATCTTTTTTCATTTTCAGCAGCCTGAAGCTTAAATCTTTTTTTCATTTTCTTCAGCGGCCAATTTCCTATTTTCAAGTTCTAATTGAAGTTTTCTTTCATTTTCCTCGGCGGCCAATTTCTATTTTCAAGTTCCAATTGAAGTCTTTTGTCTTCTGCCTCTAATTTTGTTGCTTCCGCCTCTACTTTTTTTTCTTCTAGCTTCTGAACCTTGTCATATTCGACAAGTGCGAATAGTTTTACTTCTTCAGGAGTCATACCAAGGGATTTACCTTGTTTAATGAAGTAATCCAAAGATACCATTATGACAAATGTGTATGCGTAATATTACTTCCTTTGAAAAATATTTCCAAATGATTTAGAATTTATATATCTCATACAAGTGCAATAAGTTCCTGTCCATAGAAGTGCACAATTACTTACTAACCATTAATAATGTTATTAATTAATAATAAAAGTATGCATTAAAATATTACAAGAGTACAACAGAAGTAGACAATGCAAAACAGGATTGACAAAGACAAGATATAAAAGACGAATGACAACGTTCGTAGGAATCAAATGAACCACAAAGTAGAACTAAAAAGAGAATTTTGCAAAGAATGCAATGACAGCTGAGAAAAAAAATGACTAGACAAGTAACAATACAATGTATAAACATAAATGGTGTATACAAATAAATGATAGTCAGATCGAGAAGGACGGTCACAAACAAAATACATCATGAAAATAAGGTACTTATAAGAAATTAAAACGATAACAACAGAGAGAAACTCGACGTCACAGCTAAACAATTAGTTGTCGCAGACAACCAAACGCAGTGGACTCAAAAAACCTTCAACAATTATATGTTTGAACATCCACTGAGGGAGGTCTGCAAAAAGTTCCCTAAAGAACACTCACGAAGGCCCTTGAGTGAATCTGGGATGTTCCTGTTGCGAGTCGCCAAACCCAACCGCCCACAGGAAATATGGAACATAAAACATGCAAAACAAATATGGACATATTTAAAGGAAGGATTAGCTAAACATGCAGCGGTAAAAAGAACAACAGTTTTTTTACTTATCTTTTCCTAAAAGAAAAAAATTTCCCTTCCCTCGTAAAGTTTGCAGTTTTGGAATCCGGGCGCTGCATGCTTGTGCCACAATGAACATGTTGAAGTTACCATCCAGCGGTGAACTTGACCTTGGATACCAAGTATGCGATGATGTCGCCTTGAAAGATCGAACTATTTTTTCGGTTTTTCAAATGATTCTTCACTGGAGTTCGCTTTGATCCCAAAAATGGCCCACCAATTGTAGCCGCTCTTTTTCTTTCGGGTGACTACCAACTGTGGTGATGGTTATATTTTTGGTTCGGTTAGCGAATGTTCTGATTATTGCTGATTTAATTATTATCAGCTTTGGTCGGGCTTACAGTTAGCCGACAACTTCAATAACGCGAATGTATATTGATGTGGTTCGAGAGCTGATATGTCAATGGTGATGACGACAACAACACTTACATGATGTGGAATTGTTACGACATGTTTAACGATGTCATCTGCTATAGTTGGCAGTGTGCATTTGATGTTGATAGGTTTCGACGATTTGGCATCGTATCTAGCACGTTTTGAACAAGTATGTAAGACTAATAACTTGGAAAAAAACTGCATGGGCACTAAAACTTAACGAATTTTTAGATGGTGAGCCCTTAAATGCAACAGAGAATGTTGATCCCACAATTGCTGGTGACTATGATGCAATAAAGGCTTTATTATTAAGACGGTTTCATTTAAATGAGGAGGGATGTAGACTAAGGTTTAAAAATCTTCTACTAGAATCAAATAAAGATTTCACAGGTTTCATTGCGAACATACGCAACACCTTTAATAGATGGGTAGAACCTGCAGGTGTGAACAAATCTTGGAATAAATTAGTAGATTTGTTACTCAGGGATAAGGTTCTATCCTCAGTCAGTCCACCGTTCTTTTCCTTCTTACAAGAACGAAAACCATCTACCATTGCTGCTTTAGAAGAAATGGCGATAAATTATTGTACCGCACATCCTAATGCAAGCATATCCAACTCACAATAAGAGAACATTTACCTGTGGCCTCCAATATGTCATATAATGGTTATGACAAGTCAAGAACACACAATTTAGATAGAAATCATTTCAGGGGAAGTTATAATAATAATTTTCATAAGGGACAAAATAATTATAACAAGAATAGTAACTTTAACAGAGGTAGACAACAATATTGGAATCAGTCACCTCAATTCAGGTATAACAATAGTCAACATAATTCAAGTCAGAATAGGTCATATAATTCTAATACGAATAATAATGGTAACAGATGGAATAACAATAATCAAGGCTCTAGACCTAGACACATCAGTCACCACGAGGGACAACGAAATAATTCCAATAACTATTCCCGTAATCGGTCTCAGTCAAGTAGACCAACACATTATGATCACAATGCAGTGGTGGCACTCACGGATGGTACGACCTCTAGTGTTTCTGATAATAATAATCAGTCACAATCGTCGTCTTCATGTTGTGCTGTCAATTATAAAGTGGCAAATAGTTGCCAAGATTGTTATGCTGTTTTTCAGAAGGCCAAAGAAACAGTGCTGAACTGTGGACACCTTCTAACAGCAGTTGGTCTTTCGGCGAATGACGGCACAGGCACTCTGATGTTCAATAGAGGATTAGTAAATGGTACTATGGTCTCAGTTTTTAGGGATACGGGATCAACTACCATTGGAGTCAGACAGTCTCTGATTCACCCAACTTGTGCTATAAATGAATATGTTAAGTGCATGACTTTCGGGGGTACTATTGAGTACTACCCCACTGCAATAGTATATGTTAACACACCTTTTTTACAGGTAATGTCAAGGTGTGCATGTTGCAGAATCCAGCAGCTGATCTTACGGTGGGACGCATCCACGGCAGTAAGGATTGCGTCCCAGAAGAAATTAATGAATGGGAAAGGAAGAATTTGCAATTGTATGGCAATGCTAACGCCATCTTTGCTATGGCTCAATTACGTGCCAACAAGTTGAATACATGTGGCACAGCAGTTTCCAATTTCAGTCTGAGTACTATCCCAGAAACTGATGAGGATGATAGATCTATTGTACGACATACTAAAGATGCTCCATGTGCTATGACCAGCTCAGCACAACCCAACAAAATAAAAATATCATTCCGAGGGAGATATACTTTTCCTCGTCAGAAGAATACTGCCAATTCAGAAAATAAATGTTGGCGACAGGATCAGATTACAACTGATCTTAAGAAAACTGTTGCCGTTGTCAACATCAACAAGGACGTTACGAAGAATAGTAATATGTTCATAAATAATGTTGGGGTTAGGAGGAACCTGGATAAGAAAGTTAAGACAAATAAGTCTGACGGCAAAGTTTTTGCTTTGCCCAGCCAAGAGATGTCTACGACATGTATGAAACCTACTACCTTTGGTAATGATAGGTATCATCCTAAGTTCAGTCAGGATGATACATCATCCAATAAAAATACAATGTCTATGGTAAAGCGGAAATTTAATTCTTTTTATATGACAAGGAATACATATCGTCATTGTTCACAATTTTGTGACAATGATACTACATATATTGGGAAAAGTGCATATTCTCGCACGTTGTTAGTGCAAAATCTGCCACAGGAAACTACCTGACAGGCACTTGGCAATTTTTTTTCAGTATACAGCAAACGTTAAGTTTGTTCGTCTTCTGCCACCATTCAATGGTCAGAAGAGGGAGGCGTTGGTTACCTTCCGTAACAATAGAGACGCTCGTTTGGTTATAGAGCGTGACAATGGTGTTTACTTTCATCACCATTCACTTAAGTTACAATTGGTACCTATTTCTGCTTCACGCAGATATTAGCCTATAGGTATTAGGATTAGTTATCATATTCTTTGATGACTCAGCATACGCAGTCATCAGTTATTTTCTCTCATAGTCATCTATTCTCATCTATATAGATTGGTTAGCGGTTTTTCTTGGTGTACACATGTTTTCTGTCTTTATGTAATTTTACCATGCCTACAATAGACAGTAACGTGGTTTATTATTCTAACTATGCTCAGCCAAAGCAGCATAAGTTTCGTATATCGTCTATTGTCTTAAGAAAAAAAAAAGACAGGTTTATGAAATTGATATGGATTTAAAAAATGCTCACTAAATTTCTAGGAATTTTATTTTATTAAATACCTACAAAATTTGAGGTCAACATTTGCTACTAAATTTTACGCAAATGTATCTCTCCGTCAGATGTCAGCAATTACGTACTAGGAGCGAGCTGTACTTCGCGACTTTACGATTCGGTGTGTTTGAGATGATATCGTATCTCGTACTTCAGGTGACATCAATAGATTCAACCGACGGTGAACAGTCCAGTATACTATCAAGTTCACTGATCCAGATTACGTTCGACTTCGTCATTGAATCTATACCAGGAAGTGAGAATTTAATGGCGGATGTATTAACCAGAAATCCTGTCGAAGTCAATTGAACGAAAATTATAATTCAAGTTTTCAAGAATGGAATAAGACTATTCGTACACACTTACAAACGTTGCACGACTGATGGTTGATGAACTCGAGATATACGCATAACATGTCCACGAAACGGGACATGAACAAACTCATGTTGACATTCTTTTAAGAAAAAATCGTTACGTTATTCTACGAAACGAATTGGTACTTTTCAACTCTTGGACTTTGGTTGTGTCCACTCAACCTTCACTTATTATATACACTCAATATGGATTATTCGTGTGGTTTTTGGATTGTTCATCTTCAAATCGGAATTAAATGAACTAAATAAACTATATGAAATTCTTAATCCAGCCTTACACAAAGGACAGATGAACATTCTTCACTCAGTCTTCAGTATAAACAATGAATATCAAGATTTTCGAAGGAAATTCACTCCTCATACGGAACAAACTCGCTGATCCACACCAAGGAATAATTACGTTTGGATCCTCAGAACTAACTTTATTAGTTTCACTACTTATTGATTTAATTAATAAAATAAAAGAAAAAAATGTGAGAAAAAGATGAAATATATAAAGAAAGAAAAGAGAAAATAAAATAATTGTGGCGTTAAAAGTTTATATTCTTCAGTTGATTGTTTGTGCTCGTTTTCACACTGTGTCTAGGTTTATATATCATAGGTCCACAAGATTCAGGACAGCCACAATAGTTCATTAACGATACTTTCTATGACTCGAAGATTCCACACAACGATCAATATAACAGCTGGATATTTTAGTAACATTCCATTTATTATTCACGTAGACAATACATCATTACACAGCATGCACAATTAGGTAGATTCAGCAACTTCTCTAATCCGTAGGTCCATATAAACATTACCTCATTCCTCTTCCTACCTTTCGTTGTATTTAATAAACATTAATATGTTTCAAGACACTTCTCTTTTAACATTTCCCATATTTCTACCATTGGGCAGAACACACACACAAGCCGCACATTCAGGGTCAACACACGGTCTGTCCATTTTTCCTCCACTCTGCTCACGTCATGTGCGCAATACACATATCGACAAATTACTATCGTGCAGCGCTCATCAGCACCAAAATCCTATATATTTTCTAGCGTGTGGCGTGCAATAGCCAGCGCCACATTACCCCCCCCCCCCCCCTCGAACAACTGAAAACTTAGTTTTCAGTCAAGCAATTATAATGTGAAGCGAGATTAAATGATATCTATCTAGATTTTAAAGGGAAAAAAATAATGTCAGTAATAACAATATGAATAAATAAGTAATTATTGTCCACTTCCGTATTCGAGTTATTACATAACTCTAGAGAGGGTGTCAGCTAGGACATTGTCCTTTCCTGCTATTGGTAAAACGTCAAAATCATACTCTTGCATTTGTAGCACCCATCGGGTGAGGCGTGCATTAGTCGATTTAAAAGTCTGTAAATATGTGAGGGCTTTTTGATCAGTGTATAATTTAAAATGTGTACCCACCAAGAACTTCTGTAGTTTATGTAATGTCCATACCAATGACAAAAGTTCCCTTTCCACAATTGGATATCTGGATTCTGTCTCTGAAAGTTTTCTGCTGAGGTAGAATATCGGGTGGCACTCGCCATCAAAGGTCTGCATTAAACATCCCCCGATTCCTTTCAGAGATGCGTCTGTAACCACGAGAAAAGGTCGTCGTAAGTCTGGTAGTCTTAGTATTGGACTTTTTGAAAATTGGGTTTTGATGTTCTGTAAGGCATGGTCACACTCTTTGTTCCATATTATTTTGTCAGGCATACCTTTTTTTGTCAGAGCAGATAGAACAGAAGTTAAAAGGGAAAATCGTGGTATAAACCTGTGGTAAACGTTTATGAGTCCCAGCAAACTACGAACTTGTTTCTTAGTAGTTGGTATGGCAAGATCCAGTACCCTTTTTAGTGTAGACTCATCAGGTTGTATTGTATGTCGGCCAATCTTATGACCCAGAAATGAAATCTCAGTAAACCCAATTTCGACTTTGGAAGGTCGAGCTGTGAGGTTATGTACTCTGAGAGTTTGGAGCAACGACTGTATCCCAGCGATATGCTGTTCCCAAGTATCATGAAAAATGCAAATATCGTCCATATACGAAATGGGATCGGTGCGATTACCTAAAACGCGACGCATCATGCGTACAAAGGTCGCTGGAGCATTCCGTAAACCAAAACACATGACATTGTAATGAAACAATCCACGAGAAGTGGCAAAAGCAGTCAAAGGTTTTGATACATCAGCCAGAGGAATCTGCCAGTAACCTTTAGATAGGTCAAACTTGCTGAAGAAAGTGGCGGATGATAGGCGTGGCAACAAATCCTCCAGCAAAGGCATTGGTTCAGAATCGAATATGGTCACCTTGTTAAGGCGACGAAAGTCAATACAAATACGAATTGACTTGTCTTTCTTTCGTACTGCCACCATAGGAAAACAGAAAGGTGAATCAGACGGTGAAATAATACCCAGTTTTAACATACCATCTACTTCACTTTCCACCTGATCTCTAACATGTAGAGGAACGGCGTATGGTCGTAATGAAATCGGGGTGTAATCTGACAATTTGATTTCGTGTGTGATAATGTTAATACGTCCCGGAAGATCAGACAAAACATCCTGAAAGGATACCAACATAGAACGAATATGATCCCTATGATCTGCAGGTAAATCAGTACAAATTATAACATCATTCCATGTTTCCGAAGACTTAATAGGTGCTACCGGAGACGTGGAAGGTACATCAGCGAAATTGGTTTGCACCTCATCCACCAACGCGATAGATGCATGATGGGTAGGTTGGTTCATGATAGCATCACAAATGAATTGTAACTGAGGAGGACGAGTGATGTATGGTAGGAGCATGTTAACATGGAATGTTTTTTGTTTACCCCGCATATTGATGACGTAGTCCACGTCCGTTCTCTTTGCAACCACTTTAAACGGACCTTGCCATGTTACTAACAAGTGATCTACTTTGAGTGGCAGGAGAACAAAAACATCGTCATTGATTGAGAAAGACGTTAGTCGTCTATCTCGGTTAATGCGAGATCTGGTCTTATATTTTGCCATCTCAGATGCTTCAGTCGCCACCTGACATGCATCCACAAGATATTGGCGTAAATCTGTAACGTATTGATAAGTGGATTTCTTCTTATTATTATTATTCACATCAGATTCCATTAACAAATCATGTAAGAGAGAAATTGGTCCTCTTGGGTTCGCACCAAATACCAACTGAAAAGGCGAAAACCCAGTATGATTAGGAACCTCTCTGTACGCAAACAGTACAGCAGGAATAAAGCGATCCCATTCTTGAGGAAATGATGTAGTCACCTTTCCCAACAATTGTTTTAATGTCCCTTTCCAACGTTCCACGACCCCGTTAGAGCTAGGGTGAAATATAGCACTAAGAGAGTGACGGATACGAAGTGTTTGAAAACATCTGACATCATACCTGACACGAACTGAGATCCATGATCAGAGAGGATTTCTTCCGGAAACCCGATGCGTGAAAATATAGACAGCAACGCATCTGTTACCGACACTGTGGTAATATTTTTTAAAGGAATGGCTTCTGGCCATCTCGTACACAGGTCAATACATGTTAATATGTATTGAAAACCTCTGGTAGACCTTACAGACTGTGGTCCTATGATATCAATAGCCAATTTGAAAAAGGGCGTACAGCAATATCCGTGACCTGTAACGGTGCTGATTGATGTGCACCCTTACGTGCAACACTTCGACATTCAGCGCAAGATTTACAATAAGTTGAAATGTCTTTATTTACCCCAGGCCAATAAAAGTGTTTTAGTAATCTATAAGCCGTACGGGAAATTCCCATATGTCCAGCAAATGGTACGTCATGCGCATTTGACAAGACTAGGGCGCGAAATGACGTAGGTACTATAACTTGTTTGAGAATGAAAGAGTAATTATCAAAACATTGTATCATAATATTATCCTGCATTTGAAACCAATGTCTTGAATTTTTAGAATGTTTAATAGTTCGAGCAATAGCTAATGGGAATAAATGTCCCAAAGAAGGATCCATTTGTTGTTTTGCTATAAATATATTTTTGTCAATGTAATGACAAGGTGTAATGTGTTGAGTGTGTATAGAAGAATTTATATCAATTGTCTCTGCAGCTTGTTGTGCTCTGGTTGTGATCGCGTTAGCAAAGGAGGGATGATTTCTCTCCCAATCAATAATATCCTGTTCAGAACACTCTTTAACCCCCTTTATGTTACCGATAAGTAAATCACAACAAGGTCGATCGAGAGCACACACTCTTACTTTTCCCGAAAAGAAAGGAGTATCTATTACCACATCTGCCAGCGGATAAGATTCAACAGTTCCACCGAAAGTTACGCACTTTATAGATGTTCCCGTAAAGCAAGAAGAAGGAATTAGTGCCTTTCTTAGGCCAATGGTGGTGCATCCGCTGTCACGTAAAATAGAAACGGGTGTGTCAAAAACACAACCTCTATGGATCACGAGTGAGCCAACCCCATCATTTAAAGACAAAACTGGCAGAGCATGTCCACATCTCAGACGTGGAGTAGATCCAGGTTGAAATAGAGTCATACATTCTGTGCAATTACCACTATTTTCTAAATCAAAACTACATGCATTGGCGTGAGTATTATTCTCATTATTGGAAATATTATCATTACCAACGTTAATCTGACAAGCGTGAGCTTGTGATCTTCCTCTACTTTGACTCCTAGAAAAATGTGTTCCTCTCCGATCCACTGGACAGTCAGACCGATAGTACCCCTTTTTGTCCGTGCGAGAAGAATCATCACGAGATGGTGGTGAGACATGATGTTTGTTATTGTAATTACTGTTATTGTAATCATTACGTGAGGGTGCCGAAAAATGTTTGTGAGTGTAATTATTATTGGAGTATTGATTATTTCTTTGCCATGACTTTTTATTATTATTTTTAAAGTTGCGTCTCTCTATACCCCGTGAGGGCGAATGATTATGAGGGAAATTATATCTACCTCTATAGGAATTTTAATAGTCTTCCCTATACCGTCGGTCCATGCTGCGAGTGCGTGATCTATCATGAGTGACAACACAAGCTGGCAAAGTTTCTAGGACCTTCGTCTTACCTAACGGCAAGTTTGGGTGTGCGACCGAAAATTGTTGAGCTAATTTTTCCATTTCTCCTATATAGGTAGGCTTCCTTTCTTGAAGAAATGAGAAAATTTCCGTATTTACAGAAGATAAAATTTTGTCTCTTAAGATGAGATCATAAAGTCCTTCAAAAGATTTAGTAATATTAGACAGTTCAATCCATCTGTTTAGACACATCTTCACTGAAGACACAAAGTCTTCGACATCCTTACCTTCCATAGGACCCATCGATTTAAACTTTAAACGATATCCTTCCTCGTCTAAACAATATTTGCGAAGAAATACTGATTTTATGGATTCATAGTCGTTTCTTTTGTCATCGGCAATGTTAAAAAAAGTTTGTAAACTTTCACCAGTAAGTAACCCGACAAAATGTTCAGGCCATGAGGCCTTAGGTAAATTTAAAGCCGTAACTCTTGATTCAAATCTCAAAAGAAAGAATCCTATATCGTCATGCAATGAAGAAAAATTTGGTAATTTTAAATTAATGATCTTCGACGATCCAGTACCAGAAGATTCCCTAGAAAAAGAAGATTGTAAGCGCAATTTTTCTAACTAACAAGTTTTTTCTCTTTCAAATTTCGCTTGTTCTGCAGCAATTTCTGCTAAACGAATTCTCTCCTTTCTCTCATGTTCCCTCTCTTCTCTTTCTCTTTCTTTCTCTTGTCTTTTTTCTTCTTTTTCTTTCTCTTCTCTTTTTTCTTCTCTTTCTTTCTCTTGTCTTTTTTCTTCTCTTTCTTTCTCTTGTCTTTTTTCTTCTCTTTCTTTCTCTTCTTTGTATTCCGCTATTTCTTTATTTACATAGGCTATAAGATCATCACCCGAGAAATTCAAGTCCTTCCCATTCTGTATAAATCCCGCCTTAACCTTCACAAAGTCAGCCATACTGAAATTAAAGAGTAATGGGCTATAGATTCAAAATGTATATCTCTCCCACTTGTTGCCCAATATACTTAGTCGTAAGGTAATTCAAACCTTTTTCAACGCCAACTGTATATACAGTATTTATTCGTTTTGTGTGCTATACTTGTCTCTGAAGTATATGATACCTATCCACTACTCTCAAAGAGTATCTGTAATCATCATATATTAATCAGCAAATAACAATATCATATAATTACAAGCAAGTAATAAATATTACCATTAATACCTATGTAAAAGCATGCCATAACATCACATTAGACAAAAGACTAAAAGACAACGCTGGAAACAAATCAGGAAAAAGACAACAATGTAAAAAGTCATAAAATCCTACAATATAATAAAACAGTTGTTTCCATCGTCAATGAACAGTACAGGACGATATACAATCACATAGAACTGCTGTACATATTAAAAAGAAAGTCAGAGAAGAACTACAGGTACGAACATAATCATACTGACCTAAATAAGAATTCCACGACAATATGTTACGTGACAGCACAGCTAAACAACTAAGAAAATATTAATCTCAGTCAGAGCGGAAATACGACAGCACTAAATGCTGAATCCCTGAAAGAGATCAATACAATCAAAATCTATAGAACGACGACAACTAAATTCATCCATAGATATAATTGAGTGTCGCCCACAAGAAAACATAAAACATCAAAGATACACAAAAATAAGATGTGCCTAACATTTTTAGGACCGGAGACCATGACCCTACCAACATATATTCACTTATATGATTAAAATCCACGACCGCCAATCCTCGTTGTAGACAAGACGCATCAACCTCGCAAAGTAGCATTGAATCTATGCAATAAACACGGGTCAAGGAAAGAATGTAAAGTCTGAGTTGCTCAACGCGTATAAGTGTCCTGTTCAAGACGTTCCATGTTCCTGATTACGAAATCCAAGTAGTCAGCAAATCTGTTTGATGACGTACGTAAAAGATTAAATCATCCTTCTTGACCATTGCAGACAACCGAAATGATTTCTCGGACATCATGGTTGAAAGACTTGTCAGACTTGAAAGACCCAAAAGACTGGTTCTGGATACCGTCATGATTCTCACGATTCATATTATTGGTATAATAAATGTCCACTGGTAACTTTACTTTAGGATTTACAAGTCCGTTCAGGTGATCTTGATGTAATGGTTCACTACAACGATTCAACGCGAAATGGCCTCGAGGTGACAATATTCGTCATAGTAACTTGTGACCGCAATATATTGTGTCGAAATTTCATATCTGTTCGTAGGCAGTCAAATGTCTATTCAGCGACTTTAATAGAATATATGTCATTAACTTCTCACTAGTTAAATTTATCTTTTACTCATTCCTTACTTTACTTTACTTTACTTTACCGTACCTTTCCTTATTTTCTCCACAATGACACAATATTTTAGTTTAGGTAATGAATTTTTAAGTATAATTATATCCTACAACTATTATACTGATTAATTAGTTAAATTTTAATTAGTTAGGATAATGTTAGTACATAACACCTTCTTTTTTTGGTGAATACACACTTTAGTTAATCCTTTATTGACAGTTGACATTATCTTTGGTTACTTAATACAATTTTCATTTATTATATGACTGATATTATCACGACACGACGCACGACACTGTTCTACACAGAACATCGTGGGCCGTATGTTGATTTTTATTAAATTTTTGATTATTACTTACGATAACTATTTAAAAAAAATCTATCGAATAGATTTTTTTCCCCGTCGGGCAGAGAATTGTTACGACATGTTTAACGATGTCGTCTGCTATAGTTGGCAGTGTGCATTTGATGGTGATATGTTTTTTATGGAGAATGTTTTTTATGCTTCATGGTTTTTTTTTTTGGTGAACGCAAATCGCACGGCCCGATTGTGACGCGGTAGCATTGATATGGTCACGCTTGGTGGCTAATGTACTTGACCCTTTTTATGCTGACCGTCAAGCCACGAAGACGTGTTTGATTCCTTCCAGTGCTAGACTTCATATTGCCGAATTTATATTGAGATACGGACATAGGGTCAGTCCATGTTATGATAATGAATCAATGGAATTTAACGGTTAAGGACTAACCATTTATGGAAGGATTGTTCGCTCATTTTTATGAGCTATATTCGTCAAACTAGTGGGTCTCATTTCTGGGGGTCTGCCTAGTCAGCCACGCATGTATACAGCCTATAATGTGCTGACGACATTTAAAGAAACTGGACACTGACGGTAAAATATTGTGTGACTCAGCAGTGTGTTAATGTGTTTTGGGAGTGAAGTGTTAGAGCCTTGTCTATACTAGGAACAGCATTGAGAGGTGGGAGTGAAGTGTTAGAGACTTTACCAGGGGCCAGCAGCGAGAGGTGGGAGTGAAGTGTTAAAGACTTGATTAAGACCAGCATCGAGAGGTGGGAGTGAAGTGTTAGAGACTTGCCTGGGGGATTTTTGTTTTTTGTGTTGTGTATTGGTGTGTTTGTTTACACATGTATACATACAATATATAAAAAATATAAAAAAATCGATAAATACGAAAAATATAAAAAAAATCGATAATAGTTGGTTAGTAGGTGATATGAGTAAATATCATATCATGTTTTATATACGATCACTTCCTGATTGTATTGTTTATACACGGTAGTCCGTGGTTACAGGAAGTGACGTCTTGTCGGCTGCTCAAAATTAATAGCAGACGGCAACTTTAAAGTGGGACAAGTTGAGCGTTCTTTAAATCACTTGGGCTTGTGTCTCCGGCCTAGGTAGATGGCATATGTCCGTATGGACGATATCTTCAGCTTGTGTTATTAATCCACTTGCATGCTATCTTACCATCAATTGTATTACAGCTTCTACTGCAAGTGTATTATCAGTTTAGGCAAATGCAGAGTGTGAAGTTTTCTAAATGCGTGAGTACCAGACTTTATTAAAATGCATGATGTCTCTGAGGACGAGACTGTAGTCTAGACACGACTAGAAGAGAATCCTTATATTGTGCACTTTGAAGAGATGCTGAACTTGATTGTGATGTAATAAATATTTGTACACTGTCAATGGTTATTGACGTGTTTGTGCCTGATTGCCTGTGTACGGGCCAGGGAGTTGGGATATGTCTGACCAAAATTGAACCCACAGTAATATTACGTGCAAAGCCATTAGCATAACCCTGGAAGGCGACTCAAGGCCTAAATAGAGACCGAGTGTCAAAGCATGGAGTCTATTGCACTCTGGATCCAATCCATAGCAAGTCAAGCTATTTAAGGAATTGTACCCGTATCAGACCTTTTGGGGGCCAAGCTTAACAGACAATCTGCAAGAAGCAAATATAACATATTCAAAATGGCGGCATTCATTGTCTGCCGGAGATTTTAAAGTGTGGAAGAGACTTTCCAACATTCAAATGCATCTCAAAGTGCCTCAAATTGTCAGTAACATGAAGAAGTGACATTTTCTAGATCAGCTCGAAGTATTATATGAAGAGTTTGCTTCCTATTAACATTAGATGTCAGCGATAGACCAGAGCTGTTGTTTTCAAGTGTCAGCCTTACTATTCTAGGCCTAACCTCAGCCTGGAGAACGATCCACCTATTCTAGGCCTAACCTCAGCCTGGAGAACGATCCAGCACATTGATCCTTGCTTGTCGAAGTCTCAAGGCGGATTGTTTTTTTTTGCAACAGATAAGTCTATGTATTGTTACATACAGCTTGGCTGTGAATACAATCTGTTTGCATGATTTCTGACTTCACCATATGTGGGTTTTCGTTACGTGTACTTGTTTGTAACTAGTGGGTAAGGATGGTGGGACTTGAGTTGTTCATTTAATACCGCGAAAGCTAGGTCGAATGAACAAATCAAGCGTTCTATAGGGCAGTATCTGTGTGATTCAGATAGAGGACCCAGCATATTCTGCTGGTTTTATAAAAGTTTGCCTCTATTGAATTTAACAGATCCATTTTTGTTAGCTGTATAGTCATGTTTCATTATTGTATGTTATCATAAGTCTCGTTATTGTAATATTTTACTCAATTTGTTACATTATTGTTTGTAATATTGTACATTCTCCCCTGACTATCATTTATTTCATAGATGTCATAATTGTTGTGATATGCGTCTTGTCTTGTCTATTTGTACTAGAGCATTAGTTTAAATTAATTCATATATAAGTTATAGTTATTCCTTTGTTTTCCATTTGTATTTCCTTCAATTGCTCTAACCCTGTCTATCTTGTCATTACTCGTTGTACTTTCTATTTTCTTTGTTGTTCATATCTCATATTTCACTGCACCTATATTATTGCAATTATAAATTGATCTGAGATTGGTGGATGAAGTATTGAATATTTAGCTGACATATTCATATACATAAAAGTTAAAATATTGTGTATTACTGATAAACACAATAATAAGCAACCATGACTTCATTAAAGGATTTAATGAAAATTGGAAAAGAACTTAATTTGGAAGGTCCGGCCTTGCAAGCTTATGTGGATAAAGAAATAAACAGACAAGAAGAACTTCGCAAAGAAGAATTGGCTAAAAAAAGAAGACAAGAAGAGCTCCACAAACAAGAAAGAGAAATTGAATTAGCTGAAAAAAGGAGATAAGAAGAGCTCCATAAAGAAGAATTAGCTGAAAAAAGGAGATCAGAAGAGTTGGCTCTTGAAAGGGAAAAATTAGCCTATGCCAGATCTCAAGAGGAGATCAAATCTCAACAAGCTCAAACTATAAGACTAGCTGAGATTGAACTGGAAAAATTAAAATTACAACAACCACTGTTGCATCCTGGGGTAGGTGAAGATAAAAATAAAGATCATACTACTGCCACAAGGATTAATTTGCCAAAATTTAATGCATCCATAGATGACATTTCATGCTTCCTAAATAGGTTCCAAACTTATTGTGAAGAATATAAGATTGACAAATCTACATGGACATGTAGACTTATGAATTTATTGGTTGGTGAACAATTAACTGTAGTCTCCACTTTGGATGACCAGACTAGAAAGGATTATGAAGCTGTTAAGGTGATTTTATTGCAGAGGTATCAATTAGATGATGAGGGTTATCGTCAGAAATTTCGTTCTTTGTACCCTGATTCTGGAAAAGATTTCACTGAATTTATTTCAGCTGTTAAATTAAATTTTTCTAGATGGATTGAACTATCCAAGACTGAAAAAACTTTTGAGGGATTGTCAGATTTAATTCTAAGAGACAGGGTTTTGTCATCTATTAGTTCTTATTTTCTTGCCTTCCTGCAGGAAAGAAAACCAGAGAACCTAACTAAATTACAAACCCTAGGACGTCAATATCAAGTTGCACATCCTAATAGAGTATTGAGCAAAAACAATGTTAAGGATTCATTACCAGCTGCATCTGCTAGGTCATTCCAAGACAATGCACCTAGATATAGATCAGATAGTATGGATAGGAATCAAAGATTTAAACCATCACATAATTACAGTCAAAATAGAGGTAGATACAATTTTAATAAATACCAGCCTCAAAGACATTGGAATTCATATCAGGATGATAACTGTTATCCACAAACCTCATTTAAGTCCAATAACTGGCAAAATAGAGGAGAATATAACTCAAAATCAAATAGAGGGCAGAAATCATTTTATAGAGGAAATGATCAAAATGCAAATAAAAGATCTTATCATAACAATACCTCCAGACAATCAAGAAACACTGAACGTACCAATGCCATTGTTCATGATAATAATCAGAACCATAATGATAGTGTAGCACATGCAACTTCATGCAGTGTAGACTTAGCAAATAGTGATAACTGCACTAATTGCAATTCTTTATTTCAGCCTCAAGGAGTGCCAAGATTATTATGCGGACACCCCCTCCCAGTCATGTCATCTTTTGAAAGTACTGGATTATTGATCTTGAACAGAGGTTTTGTCAATAATAAGTTAGTATCTTTACTGAGAGATACTGGTGCAACCACCATTGGTGTGCGCAAGGCCTTGGTTGATAGGGTGGAATATACAGGAAAACAAGTGAAATGCATAACTTTTGGAGGAACTGTGGAATATTACCCCACAGCGGAGGTGTTTTTGGACACACCATATTTTACAGGAAGAACCCTGGTATGCCTCTTAGACGATCCAATTGCTGGAATTATTATGGGAAACATACCTAAATTGCATGAATGTATACAGGAAGATATTAAAATATGGGAAAGACAACATTTATTATGTTCAAATGCTGTGACTACCAGAGCTCAGTCTCGCATGGATAATGATCATCACAAACCAGTCATTGATGTGTTACCTGAAGATATAACTAAAGATACCACTTCAGAAGATGAAGAAGAAAAGGAAAATAATAATGATGATATAATTCATTATCAACAGGAAAATAATGATGATATTAAAGCAATGAATGATATGAATACTGATGATGACAATTTATTTCAGATGGAGCTCATTGATAAGGAAACCTTTATACAAAGACAGAAAGATGATATTTCCTTAAAAAAATATTTTCGTATTGCTCATTTGAATGATGTAATGGTAGATGACGGTGCAAAACACTGGTATACTATCAAAAATGGGATTTTAGTAAGAAACTATCAATTTGCTAATTCCTTAAAGAAACAGATTATGGTACCAGCTTGTTTTCGACCATTCATTTTACGACATGCACATGACATTGAATGTGCAGGACATTTAGGTGTTGCTAGAACAAAACAAAGAGTTTTGTCATATTTTTTTTGGCCCGGAATTACGAAAGACGTCAAATTATTTTGTCGTACATGTACCATCTGCCAAAGTGTAGCAACCAGAAAACCAAAACATGATGCGCCCATTCAAGCATCTGATATCTCTTTGCGTCCCTTCGCAAAGATGGCCATTGACATTATCGGCCCTTTAAAGGTAACATCAGCCAGAGGTCATCAATATGTGTTGACCTGCATAGATATGTGCACACGCTGGCCAGAAGCTATTCCTTTAAAAACCATCACCACGGTAGATATTGCTGTTGCGTTATTCTTGATTTTTAGTAGAATAGGTTTTCCTGAAAACATCCTATCTGATAGAGGAACTCAGTTTCAGATGCTATGAAACAGGTTATGGATATGTTTGGGATTCAAAGATCCCTTACTTCAATATACCATCCTCAGTCTAACGGAAAAATAGAAGTCCTCAACAGATACTTAAAACAAATGCTACATAAGGTTACAATTAAATATCCTCAAAATTGGGACAGAGTTCTCCCAGCTATTTTATTTGCGTATCGAGAGATAAAAAATGAACATACAGGCTTTAGTCCATTCGAATTGGTTTTTGGCGCCAGACCACGAGGCCCAATGTCTATATTAAAACAACTTTTAATTGGTGCTGAAATGAACAAGGTGGTTCAGACCTCATATCAATATGTGGTCAATTTGAGGAAAAAAATAATAGACGCATGCTAAATAGCAGTAGGTTTATCTGAAAAGGCAAAGCTTAGGGCGAGGTTATTTATTAACCAAAACCGCAAATTACGCCAACTTTGGCCTGGTGATGAAGCTTACGTACTATTACCCAGGAGAGATAACAAATTATTAGTGTCATGGAGAGGACCTTACAGGATTGTGGAGAGACTGTCTGATGTTGATTATATTGTCTCAGTAGAGGGAAAAGAGAAAACTTTTCATATCAATATGTTACAGCAGTTTCATACACGTCCACCATATCTAAGACCAGTCTTTGAGGCTCTTGATCAATCTGTCTGTCGTCATTCTTCTTTGGCTGTCATACAGGAAGAAAATTCTGATTTGACTGATGGTAATGACTCACTATTAGTTTTACCTAGTCTTCACTACTTGGCTACTGAAAGTTAGAAAGATGTTGATATATCGCCAACTCTATCTTCTTTCCAGAAAGAACAGGTTACTTCAATCTTACGTTCTTTTGCTGATGTCCTTACTGATGTCCCAGGACACACTGATATCATCGAACATGATATTATTCTGACAGACTTTCAACCGATTAAGTTGAAACCATACAGTATACCGATACATTTACAATGTCAAGTTAAGGAGGAACTAGAACAGATGGTGAAATTAAATGTCATTTCTCCATCTCATTCCCCTTATAGTTTTCCGATGGTTTTGATCCGGAAAAAAGACAAATCTATACGTATATGCATAGATTTTAGACGTCTAAATTCGGTCACCATTCACGACGCGGAACCACTTCCCGTGTTAGAGTCTTTATTGGATAGACTAGCTACGGCTACATTTTTCTCTAAATTTGATCTGTCTAAAGGCTATTTCCAAGTGCCATTAACGGAACGATCCAAGCCTTATACTGCGTTCGCAACTCCATTAGGTCTATTTCAATTCAATTATATGTCCTTTGGGTTAGTAAACGCACCTGCGACTTTCGTTCGCATGATGAGACGACTTTTCTCTGACAGAGAAGACCTCATTACTTACATTGACGACATTTGTCTGTTTCATCATTCTTGGGATGAACATTTGGAGGGTATTCAATCATTACTTAGCACTCAACGTCTTCATAATTTATCTGCACGTCCATCTAAGACTAAGATTGGATTTCAGGAGATTTCATTTTTAGGTTATAAAGTAGGAGGAGGTTTTTTGAAAACAGAGGATACTACCATCTCTAGAATTCTAAACCTTGATTTACCCAGGACAAAAAAAACAGGTTAGAAGTATTCTGGGGCTCCTAAACTTTTATCGTAAGTTTATCCCCAATTTTGCAGAGTATACGTCCGTATTGTCATCACTGGTGAAGAAAGAGTCATCAAATAGGTTTGTTTGTAGTCGAGAATGTAATGTAACTTTGGATAGATTAAAATGTCTGTTTTCCAAGTTGCCTATATTGAGATTGCCTGATCCTTCTAAACATTTTACTCTTAGAGTCGACGCTTCAAAAACGTCCATTGGAGGTTCGCTGTTGCAAGAATGGAATGGCTGTTTGCATCCAACACTTTATGTTAGCAGGAAGCTAACGCCTACTGAGCAGCGTTACCCGGTCATTGAAAGAGAGCTGCTGGCTCTTGTGTTCTGCTTCTCTAAACTGCAGCGCTACCTGCTTGGTGCAAGTTTCACCCTCGAGACGGACCAAAGAGCACTCTCTTACCTGAAAACAGCGAGATTTAAGAATGCAAAAGCTGCCCGTGCCTCATTGGCCCTTCAGCCCTATCAATACCAGATAAAGCCCATCGAAGGAAAAGTGAATGTTATGGCTGACGTGTTGTCGAGATGCGTGAAGCATCCGCTATCTCCAGTTGTCGCCACAAATGCTACTGCGATCCAACTTTGATACTCAATAAGTACAGAACTTCCTTTCTGACAGGTCAGGAATTATTTCACAAAAATGAAGCATCATGAACTAAGGCACATGCCTTCCGTTAACAGATATACCCCATATTTCAGGGATTGCAGCCACATTGCTTCGTCATGCACTTAAACCAGTTGAAAAACTATAGACACTATGCCAAGCAACATGATGATGATGAATTGCTGTCCATCCTAAATCAAGATATATATTCAAGCGTTCGTCATATGATGTCTAATGCAATTGCTCAAGAACAATACTTCGCTACTTCATACACGTTGTACAATGACTCTTGGCAGTATGACGATCCAAGTCGGTACAATTCAGATACTTTGCTGCAATTTCCAAAATGATTTGCACTAATTAACTGTCTCAAACGTTGAGTAAAAAGGGAAATAACTAGAAAGACTTACTCCAAATATCAAAAAGGGACATAACAGAGACATTATATTTCAACAGTGACTTATAAAATTCTCAAACACAGTATGAAGAATGGTATCTATGCTGTATATGCTATTGCATGGAAGACAAACATCGACAACCGACATAGATGAAAAATGGATTTTTTCAATGAACTATTTCGTTCCGGCATATGTACTTAACTGGAAATCAATAACAATGATGTGTGAATAAGTGCGAACTAGTGACTTACTGAAACTTTAATTCTTTTAAATACTTCTACTGTAAGAACTTTGTATGGTCTAACATGACCAGTTTTAATAACCCTAGTAATATTACATTGGTTCATTAATGTATCACTATGTGAATTGAATTACATTGGTGCTTATACTTAGTATAACCTATAACCTTCGCATGTTTAGATATTAAGTAATATATCTTCACATGACATCTCATTAACATTGTCATTCACCACATGACATTGCATACATACAAATATTAATAGCTATTTTGACATATTGTCACAGTCACCATTTATATTTTGACTTGTCTGCCTCATATGTTCTATTCTGTCTTTGATTGCTTATTATGCATTTCATTTGATAGATAGGTAGACTTACATACCGACATGACTTAAGGCGTTTGTTGACATGGTATGCGGTATGAGTGCCATGACTGACATATTGACTTTTTCCACACTGCCTTCTAATTAATGTAGTTACCTCACATTTGTGTCAAAAGAGCGTCTGCTAACGATAATGGGTTTGGTAATGTTATTACTAAATACCACACCTTGTGTGTAAGATTGTACTATGGAAATAATGAAAAGGAACTTTTCATTATTTTAGTCCAGGGGGGAGTAAATGATATGAGTAAATATCATATCATGTTTTGTATACGATCACTTCCTGATTGTATTGTTTATACACGGTAGTCCGTGGTTACAGGAAGTGACGTCTTGTCGGCTGCTCAAAATTAATAGCAGACGGCAACTTTAAAGTGGGACAAGTTGAGCGTTCTTTAAATCACTTGGGCTTGTGTCTCCGGCCTGTGTAGATGGCATATGTCCGTATGGACGATATCTTCAGCTTGTGTTATTAATCCACCTGCATGCTATCTTACCATCAATTGTATTACAGCTTCTACTGCAAGTGTATTATCAGTTTAGGCAAATGCAGAGTGTGAAGTTTTCTAAATGCGTGAGTACCAGACTTTATTAAAATGCATGATGTCTCCGAGGACGAGACTGTAGTCTAGACACGACTAGAAGAGAATCCTTATATTGTGCACTTTGAAGAGATGCTGAACTTTATTGTGATGTAATAAATATTTGTACACTGTCAATGGTTATTGACGTGTTTTTGCCTGAGTGCCTGTGTACGGGCCAGGGAGTTGGGATATGTCTGACCAAAATTGAACCCACAGCAATATTACGTGCAAAGCCATTAGCATAACCCTGGAAGGCGACTCAAGGCCCAAATAGAGACCGAGTGTCAAAGCATGGAGTCTATTGCACTCTGGATCCAATCCATAGCAAGTCAAGCTATTTAAGGAATTGTACCCGTATCAGTAGGTTACTAAGGATTTTTTTGAAGCGAGTGGAGTCTTTTTGTGCTGGCGCGGGTAACGACGCATGGGTGTGTACATTTTGGGGTGTAGCAGGCGAGTGTGCCATCATTGAGAGGTGGGAGTGAAGTGTTAGAGACGTCACTACACTAGGACCAGCATCGAGAGGTGGGAGTGAAGTGTTAGAGACTTGACTGGGACCAGCGTCAAGAGGTGTGAGTGAAGTGTTAGAGACTATATCAGGGACAGCAGCGAGAGGTGGGAGTGAAATGTAAGAGACGTCACTATACCAGGTCCAGCATCGAGAGGTGGGAATGAAGCGTTAGAGACTTGGCTATAACACGTTCATCAGCTAGAGGTGGGAGTGAAGTGTTAGAGACCTGACTATACCAGGTATAGCATCTAGAAGTGGTAGTGAAGTGTTAGAGACCAGCCTATACTAGGTTTAACATCCAGAGGTGCGAGTGAAGTGTTAGAGTTCAAGAGGTGTTAATGAAAGAGACGTGTCACTATACTAGGGCCAGCGCCTAGAGGTGGAGGTGAAGTGTTAGAGACTTGACTACACCATTTTTTGTGTAGGTATTTTAATTGTTATGTGTTGTTGTATTGTGTGCTGGTGTGTTTCTTTATACATATATACATACAATATATATATATAAAAATATAAAAAATCAATAATGGCGGAAAATATAAAAAATCGATAATGGCGGGCTAGTAGGTTATTAAGGGCTTTTTTAAGTGAGAGTGTGGGGTGTTATTGATTTTGACTCGTTGGGGTGATGACTCATAGATGTGTTGAGGTGTAGCGCTGGAGTAAGACAATGTAAAAGCGGTGGGGTATAGGTGGTATTTGTTTTGTTATTGTCTGGTAATTTTGTGTGTAGGTATTGTAATTGTTGTGTGGTGTAGTGTAACTGGTGGGTTTGGGTTTTTGGGTGGTTGTGTTGTGTATGAGTCGGCCTTGTGTTGGCGAGTACAGATAAAAGACTAGCTTATTGTGATGTTTATTGAGACCATTAGTACATTTTTCCACCCCGCGTTTGTTGTGTAATGAGAACCTCCAAAAAAAGTGTGTTTGTCTGGTGGTTTGTGTGCAGGTATTGGTGTGAATTACAACTAATTGGTGTTAGCTTTCTTGGTTTGATAATCCTTTTCACAGTGTAAAATCACTATTGGTTATCTATCGGAAACATGTTTATGCATAATAAAATAATAATACAAACTCAAAAGAACATAAACTTGTTTCCGATAGTCTATATTTAGCGCTGACGTCATGCACCCCAACCGAAGCCATTCGACCCTCTATGCTAACGGAGTTTCACGCGGTCTACGCCCAATGGTTCCCTCGCGAAGTCTGCCCCGACCCTCGATCTGGTTTCATAACTAGCGGTAACACAGTTAGCGTCACTTCGGCGGACTTAACACCACGTGGCTCACTCATATCTTGTGTATATCATCAATGATAAATTCTCTCTGGGCACCGAAATTGATAGCCTCTTTAACAAAGCTGCTTCTACCTTTACCCGCCTCACGTCACGTGTTTGGAAAAACGCCAAACTCACAACGAAGACCAAAGCTGCGGTGTATAACACCTGCATCACCAGTACACTTCTATATGTTAGTGAGACCTGGACAATCTATGCTAAGCAAGAAAGAAGACTCAATACCTGCCATCTACCGTGTCTGCGCCACCTCCTCGGCCTTTCGTGAAAAGATAAAGTGCCAAATGTTGAGGTGTTGTCACGTGCTGGCCTTCAAAGCCTGTATAGCCGGCTGAGACAGGGACGCCTAAGTTGTCTTGGCCATATCCACCGCATTAAGATGGTCGCCTTTGAAGAAATGTTTGGCGACTAGCAGAAATAATTTAAGAAATATTTGACAACTGTTAGTAGTATTTGACAACTGTTAGAAATATTTTACAACTGGAAGACCCGTTTGAATAAGTATTTGACAGCTAACAAAAATGTTTGCATAAATATTTGGCAACTGTAAGAAATATTTTAAGAAATAATTGACAACTTGAAGAAATATTTGCCGAGTGGAAGAAATATGTTGACACCAGTAAGAAATATTTGACAAGTCGAAGAAATATTTTGACAAGTAAAAGGAATTTTTGCCAAGTGGAAGAAATATTTTGCCAACGGTAAGAAATATTTACCAAGTGGAAAAAATATTTTGACAAGTGGAAGAAATTTTTTTGCCAAATGTAAGACATTTTTTGACAACGGTAAGAAATATTTGACAAGTGGAAGAAATATTTTGACAAGTGGAAGAAATTTTTTTTGCCAAGTGTAAGAAATATTTTGACAACGGTAAGAAATATTCTGACAACGGTAAGAAAATATTTGACAAGTGGAAGAAATATCGTTGCCAAGTGGCAGAAATATTTTGACAACGGTAAGAAAATATTTGACAAGTGGAAGAAATATTTTGATAAGTGGAAGAAATTTTTTTGCCAAGAGGCAGAAATATTTTGACAACGGTAAGAAATATTTGCCAAGTGGAAGAAATATTTTGATAAGTGGAAGAAATTTTTTTGCCAATTGGCAGAAATATTTTGACAACGGTAAGAAATATTTTGACAACGGTAAGAAAATATTTGACAAGTGGAACAAATATTTTGATAAGTGGAAGAAATTGTTTTGCCAAGTGGCAGAAATATTTTAACATCGGTAAGAAATATTTGCCAAGTGGTAGAAATATTTTGATAAGTGGAAGAAATTTATTTGCCAAGTTGCAGATATATTTTGACAACGGTAAGAATTATTTGCCAAGTGGAAGAAATATTTCGGTAAGTGGAAGAAAATTTTTGCCAAGTGGCAGAAATATTTTGACCACAGGAAAAAATATTTAATGAAAAAAATTTAATGAAAAGTTTGGAAAGCTGCAAGAAATATATAAAGACATATTTAAAGAAGTATTTGACAGCTGATCTATTTACCTACAGGTTGGAACCTTTGAGCAGGCCTGGGAGAATATTTTGGGGCCATCTTTGCTGATTGGAAGAAAAGCTTTTACTAAAGTTTGAAAATTGCAGAACAAAACGTAGATAACCGTTTGATAACTGGAACAAGTACTTAGTTATAATTACTTAATGTACTACATTTCCGTGGACGCCTCCTGTTTGAACCGCTTGGGAGCCAATATAAAACCTATCACCAGATATCGCCCGTGTGAAAAAAGTGAAACCTTAAGTCACGGGGGTTCGAACACACGAACGAAGGAATGTTTCTTTTATAAATTTCTACTATTGATCGGTTGATTTTTGAACTTGTGACGTTAACAGAAAAAAGCAGCAGGGTTAGTCTAACAAAGGTAAAATATTAGTCTTACAAAGGCAAATCCCGTTGCAGCTAGGATTTTTCGTCTACCAATACCCAAAACTCTGGCTGTTAGATTTTTTATTACGCTTTTCTAGATAGCTATATTTAGCCCTGACGTCACCCTCTATCGATCTGGTTTCATAACTAGTGAGGGTACGCTGGCGTTTGTCTGTCATTAATCCCGCTTATTTTCAAAAATGTCGACGTCACGACCGTCGATATAGGCGCTTTTTCATGGGTGAGCACGCGCGTGAACAAACTTAAATTTAATTCAAATGTGCTAGTTTTGTAGTAGGCCTAGTCAGCTTTTAACTATTGATATCTAAACATAATTTAAAATGTATATATTAAAAAATATATTAATATCTTGTCTTGTGTTAATTTAGCATTAGGCATACATATAGCTTAATACTACTTGTAAGTCATCGGTGATATGTATAAAATAAAGATAAGAGGAATTAGACAATATTTAACAAGAGTAAAGACAACTCGTATACAACAATATATTGGTAGCACAATAAGATCAAATAAGTCCAACAGAATGCTAACCAGATTGCAGTCAGGGGCGCGAAAAGTTTGGAGCAAAACAACAGACAAACATACTAAGGAAGGAACATAAAAAAAAACGACCAGAAATTGAAAGGAGCAAAAGCCCCGGTCTAAAGGCCACAGAAATTAAGTACAAACTTAGAAACCAACAAAGGACAAAATAACAGTGACCTCGGAAATAAATAAATACAGGAAACTAAACAAAAAAGAAACGAGAAAAACCTATATGCTACAGAATTTTATAAACTCTCAACGATTTCGTCGCGAGCAAAGACCATCGATAGCGTTTCTTTCTAGTGAAGGTAAAAGCACGTGTGTTTTGAGCTTTATTAAAATGGCTGAAAATGGCCTCGATATTGTTCCGATTGCAACCTGCAACACTAGGGAGTATCTAGTTGCCGCCATAATCTAGTCTGCCTGTGACATATATCTCTATGGTTGTGTTCAATAAAACTGTCTATTTGGCCTTGCCCAGCCTGGCCTTTTACAGTATTTTTTTATGTTGGAGACTACGGCTGTGTGCGGGGTCATTTACATAACACTAACTGGACATTGGGGTGAGTAGCTTTATTACTCATGATATAATATAAAAAATAAAGAAAACTACCACGTAACCCAGCGCCCGTCTCAATATGTAGTTACATTCACCCAAAAACGGGAATTCTCTGTCATATTTTTACATCAAAAGCATAGTTGCCTCCGACGCCACTTCACTTCTCATCGTCTCATATTCTCATCACTAGCTACACACACACACAACACAACACAAAACCAAAATCATCCCCACTACACACCGATCATTAGTCCTCTTCCTCTATAAAAAGGTATCCCTTTCTTATTTTATATTTTCCTCTGTATTCTATAGCAGGTAGGAAAAAGAGAATTCACTTAGTGAGTGCTTATAAAAATTCCTTCTTCTCAAGTCAAGTAGCAACATAGTTGCATGAAGGTTTTGGAACAAATCGGTTGTTATATTCATGTAAAAGGGTAAAAGCAATACTCCTTCCAATAAAAATGTTAAAGCTACTTCTAAATCAGCTTGTTGTTTCTAACAAGACTACAACACATCCATATAGATAACAACGTTCTGATGAGATCACTTTTGGACAGTGTACCTATACCTAAACTTTCATGAAATACAGAAAAATCTCCTGTTATTGCTTAAGAATACACTACCGCCACAATAATTTGTCAATCTACACAAGTCTGCGGTATGACCTCTTTAAAAGTGACAGTGAAAAATCAACATATAATCGCTCCTGTAAAGTTTTATTTTTTTTTGCCGTGTGAAGTTATGCGCGCATGCGCATACGCCCTCGGTGATCTGATAAATATACATCTAGCGTTTATACAGCGTCGAGATGGCCCCTAAATATTATAGAAATAATGGCTTAACAAAACTATTTAAAACACTAGAGATAAACAATAGTGATTTTACATTGTGAAAAGGACTATCAAACCAAGAAAGCTAACGCCAATTAGTTGTAATTCACACCAATACCTGCACATAAACCACCAGACAAACACACTTTTTTTTGGAGGTTCTCATTACACAACAAACGCGGGGCGGAAAAAATGTACTAATGGTCTCAATAAACATCACAATAAGCTAGTCTTTTATCAGTACTCGCCAACACAAGGCCAACTCATACACAACACAACCACCCAAAAACCCAAACCCACCAGTTACACTACACCACACAACAATTACAATACCTACACACAAAATTACCAGACAAGAACAAAATCAATACCACCTTTACCTCACCGCTTTTACATTGTCTTACTCCAGCGCTACACCTCAACACATCTATGAGTCATCACCCCAATCAGTCAAAATAAATAACACCCCACACTCTCCCTAAAAAATTGGTTAGTAACCTACTAGCCCGCCATTATCGATTTTTTATATTTTCCGCCATTTTTGATTTTTTATATTTTAATATATTGTATGTATATATGTATAAAAAAACACACCAACACACAATACAACAACACACAACAATTAAAATACCTACACAAAAAATGGTGTAGTCAAGTCTCTAACACTTCACCTCCACCTCTAGGCGCTGACCCTAGTATAGTGACACGTCTCTTTCACTCCCACCTCTAGAACTCTAACACTTCACTCGCACTGCTAGATGCTAGACCTGGTATAGTCAGGTCTCTAACTCTTCACTCCCACCTCTAGCTGCTGGACCTGTTGTATCCAAGTCTCTAACACTTCACTCCCACCTCTCGATGCTGGACCTGGTATAGTGACGTCTCTAACACTTCACTCCCACCTCTCGCTGCTGTCCCTGGTATAGTCTCTAACACTTCACTCCCACCTCTCGATGCTGGTCCTAGTATAGTGATGTCTCTAACACTTCACTCCCATCTGTCAATGCTGGCACACTCGATTGCTACACCCCAAAATGTACACACCCATGCGTCGTCACACGCGCCAGCACAAAAAGACTCCACTCGCTTCAAAAACCCCCTTCGTAACCTACTAACCAACCATTATCGATTTTTTTTATATTTTCCGTCATTATTGATTTTTTATATTTTTTATATATTGTATGTATATATGTATAAACAAACACACCAACACACAACACAACACACAAAAATCCCCCAGGCAAGTCTCTAACACTTTACTCCCACCTTTCGATGCTGTTCCTAATCAAGTCTCTAACACTTCTCTCCCACTTCTCTATGCTGGCCCCTGGTAAATTCTCTAACACTTCACTCCCACCTCTATGTGCTGGCCCTAGTATACTTAGGTCTCTAACACTTCACTCCCACCTCTCAATGCTGTTCCTAGTATAGACAAGGCTCTAACACTTCACTCCCAAAACACACCAAAACACTGCTGAGTCACAATCTAACTGTTATAATATATGTCTAAATATATGTGTATATGTATGTACACCACTGTATAACTAAATATATGTATAAATGTTGTAATGTATATTGTAATTTATGTATAAATATCGTCTATATGTGTAACTAAATATATGTATTACTAAATATTGTTATATATGTAAATATTGTTTACCTGTTTTGTAAAATAAATATTGTAATACACAACAACAATTAAACTATGATAGGACGCAAGCTGATCGTCAGAGGAAGTCACCCCGGCTAATATATATTGTTATATAAAACGTCATGCGCCTTCTGCAGACGCGCCTCCTGCAGAATCGAGCCGGAGTATTTTCTTATATAAAAGTCACGCGCCTCCTGCAGAAATCTAATCGCAGCGTACATGACATACTCCTCATATTCATTATCCATAGTAATAAACTTTATTGACCTCCCACAACCTGCCGTAGTCCGTTTGACGGCAAGGGTATTATATATATATATATATATATATATATATATATATATATATATATATATAGATATATATATATATATATATATATATATATATATATATATATATATATATATATATATATATATTACGTACGTGAACTTCCTCTTTCCAAAACACGTATTCAAGACTGTCAGGCTATCAATAAAAACTTCAATAACAAAATCCTCAGTTTAGTCCTCACTAGCAGCGGAATCTCACATCGCCGAAGCCCTGACTAAACTATACTAGCATTGTACCACAATGCATCCTGCATTCACTTACTGTAGAAGAGAAGCTGCCAACACCTCCTCCTCGAAGGTAATTAATACAATATAAAACATATGCCCATAGACTGGGGCTATGACACAATACAGACCAACCTCTGGCAGGTCTGGCTGACATCTTGAATCTCTCCTCACTACGTCATCAAAAATCATTAGCAACCCCTTCAATTTAATACCGTACCACATATGTGCTCTTTCGTGCACAACTAATTTAAACATTATTAACCATACTTAATTACGCTGATGCGTATCCTTTTAATAACAGTTAGACTTGTGTCAACACACAATACTGTTAAGTCCTACACCCTTAAAATACCAAGGGTGAAAAAAAAGACGTAACACGTATATTCATTATCATTATTCTCCGACACAAATTGAGGTTTGTCGCCAATGGCCGGTGAAACACTAGACCCTCTGGCTTAAACAATAAAGGTAAAGGAACCCGTTACACGCCCATTGAGGCTTATTGGGAATATGGTGTTAGGCCCATATTATCTTGACCGTCGGCACACTAGAGGTGATGTGGTCATCACCACGCCGGCCGCCTTAACCTTCCCAGAGTTGCTCTGGTACCCATTTGGGGCTGGATCGACCCAGGAACCGTTTGTGGCCTAGGATCCTCTGTGAAACTGCGAAAAGAAACTCAACAGTTTACTGACTGTTCTAACAATCTACTGTAGCTTGTGGAGAATGGTGGTCAACATAAGCAAGACAATCCACACTATATTCACACTCAGCAACAGTACAGTAAGGTGAGAAATAAATAATGTAAAGCTAGCTAAAGAGAACAATCCATCTTATCTGGGAATACAGCTACATACCAGACTCACATACAAAGAATATGTTGACTATGACGGCAAAGACGTCTAGAATACTGAACCTCATAATGCGATTGACAATCACTTAATTTCAACCAGTGCTCTCTACGGAAACTATACATGATATACGTGCACTCAGCCACTGTATACTGTCTACCCCTGCTAGTCACCAACCGCCCAACACGTAGGCTTAAACAACAATAATCACCTGATCGAAAGCTGACAGATTTACCATTTTTTCACAGTGAAATTAGCTAGAACAAGCGTGTTTCCGAATCACAACTCAAAGATAGCGCTCTTCTGAATAAAAAAAAGAGTGACCTCCGTTATGTTAAAATACCAAATTACGAAAATACGGAACAAATTACACGCAACACAAAAGTGACGCTCTGAGCGTTAAATCGGCTTCTAGGGGGTTTACGGAAGTTCGCTCCCAACGTCTTTTCGGCCTTTAAGAGTTAAATTAGGTCGCACACAAAACCTGGCACTCGGATTCACCTGTGGATTCTTTCAAACTACCACGACCAGCGCAAATGTGATACCCGCCAATTTGGAACATCTAGAGCTGAGGAGAGAGAAATTAGTTATCATACCGGCAGAAAGGCTATTGCATGCTGACTAGGAAGACCCCTGCAGAAATGTTATCAGAGACCACAACTCCAAGTACCGAATTAAAAAGCCTTCTTTCGCTCTCAGGGAAGTACCATATAACATATACTAAACTGTCTACTCAAGTCGTACCTGACTATCTTCTTATTTCATCCGTAACCACTGACTGCCAAAGCAGTCAATGACCATCACTCCTGGTGGCGTCTTGAAGGGCAGCAACAAACTTCTGCCACTTTGCTTCGTCAGAACCTTCCTTCGTGCAATGCCCCAGCTCTGGTTCATTCTTTGCATCTCCGCCAAATTCGAGTGACACAAGACCACTCTTTGCGCCAAACTTCGAGTTGGTCACATGGGCACACTCGATCGCACAACCACGTCCTTCCCTCGGAAGGTTTCGAATATGGACGCAAACGATTCGCTTGTCTTACGATCACGCCTGCTAAATGCAAGGCAAAAATGGTCCGTGATATCTCATAAAACTGACTGATGTCTGGTCTTCAAGATAGTACTGACTTTATTTAAATTCTACATGAAATTATTGTCTTTTTTAATTAGACATCGTGCATTGAATTTTGATTGAAAAGCGTTACGTTGTGCAAGAAAACGTTTTTAAGTCCATGAATTTACTTCATGCACGGACCAGTTAAGTAACTCAGCTTGGTTCAGACAATAAGATTTTGAGGGAGTTGAATTTAAAATATAAACGAGTCACTTATGGGACCTCAAGACGCAGCAATAGAGACCGCAGTCAGCAACTCATAGCTTGACTGCCTGCGTCAGGACCAGCGAACCAGAGCTGGTCAAGACCGCACTCCACCTCCACGTGGTGGTCCTGGAAACAGTCTGCAGCTGTGCAGGCTGGCTGAGCGAATGTGGATCGAAATGGGAAGGCAAACCCTGTCCTAAAAAAATGCCGTGCAGAAGTCGGATGTGTCGACCGAAAGGTGCAGATATCACAGCTACGTTGTAAACAGACACAACGCAACCACCGTCCTTTTCAGGGCGAACGAAGAAGAAGAAGAAGACTTATGAGTGAGTGAATATGATATACAGATGAATCAAAATGCTGGAGCCACTGATGAGTATGAACGTAGTTTTGGATATGCTCTTGTAACTAAGGAAGTTGGTGATGTCGTTTCTTGCGAATTCTGCTTTCCGGACGTAGACTTTCTAGTGTATTCCCGATTAGTCGCCAAACGCAAATTGTGGGGACCAAGATTTCTGCTGGACTGAAGACACAGAGTGAAGTTTAAAATCTCACATCTAATATCAGTAGCTAATTTTCTATTTAGTTTATTCCTCACTATAAGCTTCTTAATAACTGATCAATCTGTGTTTAATTCTCATTTTAGATTGTATCGCATAAGGCGAACATGATAAAGTTAATTATAATGAGCATGAAAGTGCGTGACCCAGTCAGTTTGTATTAATGGTCTACTAATCTATGTTAAGGCGAAATATATTAACTGTAAACTGCTTCTTTACATAATAGACATGAAACTATATGACAGGAATCATCTGCGACTCAACTCTCTATTAAAAAATAGAAGTAACAAAAACAAATATTAAATTTCCAATGAGGCTAATTTCAAAAGGCAATCACAAATTATGAAAAAAGGCAAATTTTACATGATTTTTCCAAAGTCGGCAAACATTTCTTCGCTGTTGCGAAACTGCTTGAAAAGAGTCTTAGAATGTATCCTACATTTTGAAATGAGATTAAGAATCATGGCCATCGCTCTGGAACTCTACATGCAAAACGATGGCTGTCAAACGTAATGGATTCTTCTGAGCGTCACTTTATGTTCTTTCATAGCCAATCTGTAACAATTTCAGATCGATACTATAACTTCACCCTTCATCCACAAATATGTGTCTACCCTTGCATGTGTTATGTCTGAGAGCTGGTTTACGATGCCGGTGTCGTATTTGGTCTGTCTTACACCACGGTCATATTTGCCGCTCTAAATAATAGGATAAAATGGACCCATATAACAACCAATGAAAACGCTCCTTTTTCTGGTGTGTATAAGGAAAACTTTTATGCTAAATCATAGAGGCCTATTTTGTGTAACTGAAAATACGAAGATATTTTATTTCTTAAAGACTAAAGATATTTAAACGAAAAGATATAACTAGTTTAACAACGGGGATATTACTTAAGGGATATGTGTAAAGACTTCTTCAAATAGTATGTTAATCTAAGAGCAAAATCGTTTTAAATGACATTTGTACATCAGGGTTGAGTCTGGATGTGCCGACCAGTGGAGTTATGTGGCCACCTATCTTGAATAAGGGAAACATCCACTATAGCCAGGATCATACAGTGTCTTGATCTCCAGGCTGGGTAACCACGTTTGCTGTCAAATCATTTGCCGCTGTATCTAAGAAGCAGACCTAGATACCCATTTACAGCTTGTTATAGCTATTGAGTATTACCTGAGGGTAAGAGAAATGTATATGTATATAATTTTGTAATTTTCCTGTGTATAACCCACTTATGTGTTCGGTAGTGTGTTATCTGTATTAAGAAAAAAGGACAGGACGAGTGTGCTGCCGGCTTGAACGCAAGTATCTGTTAACTTTTAGAGACGAAAGCCAGTATTGGGAATGTGTAGGATAATGAGAATTATGGCAGAATCTACGACTGTAAGTTTAATATTGTATTTGAAAGGTTATTTCATGAAGAAACGTCACACTGTTCAGGAACATTAGAAAGGATGTCAGGAATTGTTACCAAGAATTAATCAAGGTGTCACTTACTAGTTTGTACTAAACCTAATCATTGTAAGGAAGCCTATTATGGACAATGGATTGAACTTATGATTTATACGGAAAATGTAATCACATCAAACTGGCTGTAAGTGGTACTGAAGTAAAGTGTCATGTGCAAATGTTAGCACATTATCTGAGATTGTTTGCAACGTTCAGTGTGTGTGTGTGTGTGTGTGTGTGTGTGTGTGTGGATAAGATAGTGCTGGACCCTACAAGGTTTGCGTTTATTTGTATTTTCCCAGATTTTTTCCTGATATGACTAACCGTCTTCGAGACATTCAATTCTGAGGAACTCTGTTGTGCGAAACGTTCTCAAGATACTTAGAGCGAGTCACCCAGTGGTTACCCAGCCTGGAGATCAAGACACTGTATGATCCTGGCTATAGTGGATGCTTCACCTTATACAAGATAGGTGGCCACATAACTCCACTGGTCGGCACATCCAGACTCAAGTTGATAATAAATAAATCACACACCAAACAATCATTAAAGTGATGACCCATGAAATATTTAATACACTTATACCCATTTTACAGTCCAGTTAAAATAACAACTATAAATTTATGTATAAAAAATTGACATTTGAAATATAACTATCATATTTAACTATTGTGGAAATGAACCTTCCATACTTATTTATTTCTATTATGTAAAAAGCATTTGAATTTTATTATCATTTTCCTAACCGAAAAGAGAAACGGTATAAGATCAATAAATTGTAAATATTTACACTCAGTCTTACTTAATTATTTAAGTTGAGTTAGGTTCTGTTTGTATGTATATTACATATCTATTAAAGTAATTAATCCCCTAGCAGAGTCAAAATAATTATATAACCATTATTTAGGGTGGGATCTGGAGAGGTAGCATTTAGACCTTCATTAACATTCACTATCATCATACTTGAAGGTTTATACAGCTTGACCGTACTTTGAGTGTCGATACATCCTTACTCTTTTCAGAGAAGGGGATATTTCTTATAAGACCAGTCTCTTATCTGGCGCTATACTGGTATCCTTTGATACATCTTTTTGTCTGGGATATCATATATTTTAATAACATCTGAACCTCTCGCGACAGCCAGGCCAGTCCCGACGAGCTAATAGTACTTTAATCTAGTCATTTATCTCCCCCGCCAACTCCATCAAAATCAAACGTACATAGTTTAAACAGATGAACTCCCGTACAGCCAAATTAGCCGTTCTAAACTTTGACAATAGCTTCTAATGAAGCAAAAAGAGTTTGAGGATAACGTTTTATCAGAGTGCCAGAATGGGAAAGATTAAAGTTAAAAAAATAAAAATTACTGTTGTGATTATGAACGATAACGTTAAAGAACGATAATGGTGAAGGGGTTGGGGGGGGGGGGGGGGAAGAGAAGAAGAGATCGAGATGGAGAAACAAATCATGACGAGAAAAGTAAAATCAAGAATAAAATCAAAAACGAGAGAATAAAAATTGAGGACGACAATGGAAAATAATAACAAACTACAAAAGAATAGCACCACCTTATGACAAGTCACATTTGTAGAGGTAGGTGGTAGACATCTATTGGCTTCTTCAGTGCCCAATCACTTTCATTCTGTACTTGCACATGTTGACAGTAAACCTGTTAAGTAGGCAAAAGAACTCGACATTAATATTGAAATACCTTTACGATTTAGTTATCGTCCTATTTATTTACTGGTAAAGTGAACTTGTCTAATTGTTTTCCAGAATGTCCGATGGGACGTTACGGAACCGGCTGTTTATTAAACTGCTCCGCTAAATGTGATCGTGCATTATGTCAATTTGAGACGGGAGAATGTTTGAATTGCATTGGAGCTCGTATAGGTCCTTATTGTGAAGGTAATATATTGTTAAAACTGTGTCGTCAGTATTAAGGTGAAGTACAACATATATTATTTCATCTTGGAGTCTCTTCCACTGAATTCAGTATCCCAGTCTGTAAAATGTGAGCGTTTTTGCATCAAAGCGTTGCCAAATGTTTCTTTCTTACTCATCTACACAAGTAATGCACTTAGTCGGAAAATTACACATTTAGAGACAAAATAAGCAGAGGTTTTTTTTTTATTTTAACAAATAAATATCTACATAAAATAAGAATGATGACGTTATATGTATGTGTATTACCGCGCTCTTGCAGTGTCGTCAAGTACGGGTCACTCTCCTTCAACGTTATCATCATCATATAGCATCGATATACCTCGCCATCATTTTCCAGTTTTACGATCATTTATTATCGTTTGGTCACACACTTGTACAATGGAAAAATCTCGATCACTCGAAAACAAACAAATTGGACGCTGAGTCGGCGCCATTCGAGAGACAAGCATTCAAGTTACTGTTCGTACACTCCCGACAGATGTTTTAAACTGTGAAGTTCATTTCATTAGTGTTTAGCTTCGTCTCCTGACCTTAGTGCCTGACTGAGATAGGAACATTCAGTCAATAAGATTTTAGTACTTGACACAGTCTCCTGAAGTTCTTACTTGTGTGGGTTCCCTACCTGGTGGTGACAGCACGGGGAATATATATATCCCAGAGAAAGTCTTCAAGTCAGTGACCTGCACCAATCCAACATAACACCAACACTACAATAAACTATTATGTACTTCTTCTTCAAGTATCGTGCCTAGTGGCGTAGGAGAACTTCATGTCACCAGTACAATTTATCAGTTCTGTTGGTGACTTCTTTTCATGCCACGATGTCAAACTGTCCAGTATTTGCACTCTTTGTCTTACCTGTTGTTACGATATATTCCAGCTTTCCTCTTCTCAGAAACATGCCCCAAAAAATGGATTGCTTCTTTCTACCTGGTGAAATTAGTTTTTTGTGTGCATTGGCCTCATTCAGGAAATCCACGTTACTCTTTTAGGTTGTCCATGGTATTGTTAACATTCTTCTGTAAAACCACATCTCTGTTGCCTTCATAATTTTTTTACTAATTGTCCGTGACTCACTCTCATATATTAGGGTTGGGTCTGTATATCTGTCGTAAGGCGGCCCTTTTCTTATCGCTGTCTTATAAAACCTTCATCGCGCACATACAATCTGGGGAGACACCGCTTGGGCTACACAATTGTTCGGCGACTGCTGATTGGCTGAGAGTGGATAAACACAGCCACGTGAATGGAAGCCATTTAAAAAGTGTTTTTTTTTTTGGCTGGCTGGGCCTTCTTTGATTCATCAGACCACCAGTCATCTAGATCAAGAGCTGTGATAGTGTCCCCTTGTCCTAGGGTAGTCTAAGTAGCGTGCATTGACAAGGGAATTCATCAGTGCGAGGTTGGTTTGAGATTTAGATATTTTCTTTTTAATACTTTAGCTGTGCTTATTAGTATCGTGGTACGACAGGTTTCCGATAATACATTTAAAACGATCATTTCATATAATTGTTAAACTGCCATTGAAGCACAACCATCATGATAGATAAATCAAGCACATTTTAGATTACGTGGTTGTTCATGACAGTACATAACAACACCCAAGTTTGAGTGTATAAATACTGAGGAATCTGTAAGTTTAGTGTGATCGAATAGATTGTTTTATTTGGAATTCAAATATGATAGTCCGAAATGTTTTTTTTTAAACTCTGTAATTATAGTATGCTAGATTGAAAGCGCGATCTTATTTGGCTGATTGTGATGAACGTCCTATTCGTTTGTCCACTTTTCCTGTTCATCCTTTAACAAACTACCTTTTTGCCCTTATTAGCCGATAGTTATTGTTTTCGTTAGCTGTACGCTCACCTAATATAACACCATATTCCACGGAAGGGTCACTCTCGCATTTTCAAATATTAATTGTGTAAAGTCACCGCTCATCGAGGTGGGTGTCACAGTATATATGTTCGCCGAAATATCAGGTTGGTCACTCTGAGAGTAACAACATAGATATAAGGTTAAAACCCGTTTGGTCAGCTGACCAGAAGAAAAGTGGAAACAAATTCTGGCGCAAAAAGGCAGTAGAGTTTTGGCTAGTGTTCGGGCAGGACGCCTTTATGTTCCCTGTCAGCATTTTTGCTGGGAAGTGTATGCTATTGTTGTTCATTTATAGTGTTTGCCTTTTCTTCATGCAGTATGGATTAATTTGCATAATTCTAGAGTGGTGGTGTAGTTTCTAGTGGAATTTCCTTAGGCCGTTGATGATGAGTTAGTTGTGATAAAGTATTGCTTTATCATAGTACAGGACTTAGCAGGTGAGCGAAAGTCATTGTAATGTTCATTGAATAGAGACATGTCAGTGGGTATGACACTGATAGATTGAGTTGTCATTAGGCAAGTGGTATTGGCATTTATATTTATATGCATTTCATATGTGTTGATGGCCGTGTGTGGCTTCTCTGTGTGCAGTCTTAATAAAATTGAAATTACCTGTTAAGAGGTGTTAAATTGAGTTATTTTCAACTATCTTGTGCTAAAGTCGTATCCTTAGATGATGAGCCAATGATTAGATGATTGTCATGTGTTAAAATCCAGTGTAAGTAGGTCTGACAGTGAGTGACAGTAGATTAAAAGATTAACATACATTCCATCACCTTTCTCTTATCTTTATCAGGGGCTGGGATTGGCGTGGTTTTTTTTTAGATAACGAGTTAATGTGTTTCCATCCAGCTCAATAGATGGACGCGAAAGATTGTAGAATTATGTAAGATTAGTCGCTACAATAAAACTTGTTTGTTTTTCTATCTGGACCGACCTGTTTATACAGTAAAGGCCAGAACATAAGACGGAATCTTTTCCGGTGATACAAGTAATTAGGAAAGCTTTCCATACATTTAAAATAACACATCACCCTCAAATAATAAACGATGTGGTAATTGGTTTAAACAAATAAACTAAGCCAGAAACTAAACTTCGCGTTGGCGAAATTTTCTGCTATAAAGACTCAACTTCAGATCAGCACACAGAGAAGACGCTAGGGAGTAGATGTAATCGCATATGACGAGATAAATATTTAACGTAGCTTGTGAAATTAAGAGTGTAAAACTCTAGTAAAAATTTATCGCAGAAAGAGGATGATGATGATATCATGGGATATGTATATGCATATCAACATTGCTATTCTGATTGTTAGACTGTTGTATGTTGTACTATGATTCATTGTCACTCTTTCGCTCTCCTGCCAAACTTTCATAAGTCTCAGTGGCCTGATATTAGGTGTTCATGGGGATAAAAAAATCCAATGAAATTGAAATTGGTGTAGGACATAAAAAGTATCTTGATCCTTACATTAGGAGATACAAGGTTTATATGTGTGTGTGGGGCAGTAGTGCTATTTTGTCTTTGTCCTTAGTTCTTGGTACAAGTTCCTGGTAATCATTCCTGGTACACGTTCCTGGTAATCATTCCTGGTACAAGTTTAGGATAATAATTTTTGATACACGCTTCTGGTATTAATCTCTGGTACTTGTTCCTGGTATTCTGTTCTGAACTCCCAACAATAAGAGACGAGACTAGAGGACATACGAAGCGTCAAGCGTGTTAAATTTACTTGTAAAAAGAACGTGACGCCAAACATCTTTTGACTCCTAACATCAGGAGGAAAAGTGAAGAGTTCGCTAAGAACCAGCATCAATCCACCAAGACTCATCGTCGCTTTCCGACCAGCCACGTTAACTTCACTAGCCCAAAGGATGGACTCTGATACTCCACCTACAATTGATAGCATAATATTACAACAAAACCTCAATTTTTCAACAATACGATATCAATTTTTGTTCTTTTGGTATCAACTATTTTCATATTTACCTTGTTTTCCTAGATATTTCGTAAATAGTTATTCTTGTGTATATGTGTATATATATGTGTATATATATATATATATATATATATATATATATATATATATATATATATATATATATATTGATTGTAACACTACTTAGCGGTTCATTGATGTTTATTCACCGCTGATCTTTCAATGTATTTTTCGTCTTTGATGATCATGATGTTAAGATATCTTAGATAAAATTTATGTATAAACTAATGTGGAAATTGTGTCATTGCTAATATTGTAGTATGCGTTGGTGACACCTCTCTGGAAATATTTATACTTAGAGAAGTACTTTCTCTAAGGTCATAAAACTTATGCTTATCATCTGCGCATTGTTATTGGTGCGTTGTGAGCCTATTGTATGTTGCTCCTAGATGTATTTCAAAAAAAAAAAAAGTACCATTTTTTTTTCCCGAGGGGTGTGGTAATCTGTTGCGTGCATATTTTGACGCACATATTACAAAAATCGATATGGCTATTTAATATGGAAAAGATATAGACATTCATTCATTTGTGTATGAAAATGCTGTCTATGGTAAAGCTAGATAATTCATGATTGATTTACACTTTTGATTATAGGAGTAATTGTTCTTGATATTGATTCGGCGCATGGATATTGCACTCATGTCCGTACTTATTTGTTAGGGCCACAAAATAGATTAATATGCTTATTATGTTTATGGCCTGAATTCATATGTATTACATATTATTAGTACAAGTAGAATCAGTCCTACATTGTATATTTTGGATGGGTAGGCAGGACTATATTCTTGTTATGCCGCTCTAGCGGAAGTATGAGTTGTCTTAAAAAGTCGTGATGAGTTCCAATGTACCGTTTACAATGGCGGGTTACGCATTTTCAAGGGCTGGTACATTCTTAAGTAAAAATGATTTATGAAGTGGTTTTTCTTCTGTAGGAGATTGTGTCTCTACTAGAGTTTGTGTTAGAGACTCTCCTAATGTACGGTATCATGTATGATTCGGACTTCAGGTAATGCCAGACCCTATTTTAGATGATCTCATGTCGGTTAGACCTAGCTGGAATATTGTGCTTCGCAACGCTAGGGTCATGTTTGTATCGACGAGGATGACGGGCTTCCATACAGCAGTTATGTCTACGTGAAGTAACTGGATTACTGTAGAACTGTAGGGAGAAACTTTAGGAAATTATTCATATGCATTTCAAATTAACTTTGGCTTATATATACCCTCCTGTGAGTGAGTGAGCGACAACTCAGGAAGGCGGCCATGTTACATTCCTGTCATCATATTTTTGAATCACTGTCCAGAGAACGGGGCATGTATCTTACTATTCGGACAGTGGCAAGGAGATCTCAATTTTGATAGAAACCCTTTATCGTGGTTTCATAATATGATATAAACTATGAACATAAAGCAACTTTAGTTACTTACCGATCCGCCTTCACTGACGCGTTTAGTCAGATAGGGGATGCGGCCATAATGTATCATAACATTGGAAGCTATTGATGTACTACCCATGATATATGAATGTGTCATGACATGGGATCTACTATGTATGCCTGCAAATTGATGTGTCAACATATACCCATGATTTACTCGTTATGTCCCAGTGTGTGCGTCTAAATAAACTGTGTAAAAAAAGATTCCAGCAGTCTGCATTGGTGCCTTGTAGACACAAGTGAATGAGTGCTTAGATTGGTCAGAACACGTACAGTCCACCATTCGCGTTAATCACACTCTACACTTCCACTCCATATATACACCATCCTGCGTCGGTTGAATTGACCAAGTTTAGGGCCTGCTTCCCCTGGAGCCTTAGAGGGAAACTACTGCTTACAGCTGCCTTTGCCTTCCCTAACTCAGGACTAGGGTGAGTTACCCATTTACAGCTGGGTAGACTGGAGCATGCCTGATCTCAACAACTCTGTACACTACAATGGACATATACAGTAGTGGCACCACAAACAACATGCTACAGTGATTGATAGTGGAGCTTTACCGAAGAAAGAGAACACACAATACAGCCCCACTCTACATCACACTTTACATATATATATATATATATATATATATATATATATATATATATATATATATATATACTTAAATCTATATATATATATATATATATAATATATATATATATATTTATATATATATATATATATATATATATATATATATATATATATAGATATATATATATATATATATATATATATATATATATATATATATATATATATACGAGGGTCGTTCAAGTCAAACCGGGACTTTTTGTTCTGGAAGTACAGGAAGGAATGCTAGCTTGGTGGTACTACTGACAGTAGTAAGTAACAAGTGTGACCTACTCGTATTACCGTTAACGTTACCGTTATTACCGTTAGGTGGCGTACGCGTCACGGGTCAGTCCCTGATAGATAATGAAAATGGCGGACAACAGAGTTAGTGCACGTTGGGTTCCAAGACAGCTTTCCGCTTTTGACCGGCAGAGAAGAGTTCAAGTCTGCACTGAGTTGAAGGATCGTTTTGGCAGGGAGGGCCAGAATTTTCTGAATCCCTTCATTACGTGTGATGAAACCTGGGTGCATCATTTCACTCCGGAATCAAAACGAGCATCCATGCAGTGGAAGAATATGGACCACCCAAAAAATTTCGGAAAATTGCGTCTGCTGGGAAAGTGATGGCGAGTGTTTTCTGGGTCAAATGTGGCATTATTCACGTGGATTTTCTACCCTGTGGTGCCACTATCAACAGTGAAGAGTACTGTTGCATTCTAAGTGATGTGCATAACCATCTGCGGAAAAAACGGCCTGGTTTGATAAGAAAAGGCGTCCTGTTTCTACAGGATAACGCATGACCACATACCGCTCACCGCACCACGTGCAAATTACAGCAACTCGGGTGGGAGGTATTGCCACATCCCCCTTACAGCCCAGACTTCGCTCCGAGCGACTTCCACCTGTTTGGACCCCTGAAAGAGTTCCTGGGAGGTCAGCATTTTAGCACTGATGACGAAGTGAAGCAGGCTGTCCTACGATGGTTCAGGATTACTGACATATCTTTCTACGCTAAAGCTTTTCAAGTATTAATTAAACGCTGGGATAAGTGTATAAATGTTGCAGGGGATTATATCAAACAATAAATGGCAATTTCACTCCTGCAAATTTGTTCTTTTAGTTTGTACAAACAAAAGTCCCGGTTTGACTTGACCGTCCCTAGTATAAGGAAAGCAGCAAATAATGCTTGGGATTCCAGGAAAGGAAGAAGCAAGACTGGATAACACCAGATACATTAAACACCATTACGATGAGACAGGAAATGAAAAGAAAAGAAAGAAAACATAGACGAAGTAACCCAGGTTAAAGCAACTATATAGCGAACAGTACAGTCAGCTGGACAAGGAAGTTAAACGCCAAACCCGAGTCAACAAAAGGAATTTCCTAGACGATCTTGCAAGACAGGCAGAAGAGGCAGCACTGAGAAATGAACAAAGCACAGTATACAAAATAACTAAAATCTTCAGTGGAAAACGAGGTGCAAACAATATTACATTAGTAAGAGATAAGCAAGGAAATCTCATCACGACAGCAAAGGGACAGGAAACAAGATTGGCGGAGCATTTCAGAGAAACTCTGAACAAGGAACCATCAGAGACACAATTGAATGTTCCTGAGGCTGAAAACGATCGAGATGTTAATACAGGCATTCCACGAAAAGAAGAAATCACAGCAATCAAAGGGTTAAAGAATGGAAAAGGTCCTGGCCATGATAACTTAAATGCAGAGCTATTTAAGACAGACCCTGGGCTAGCAGCAGAACTATTAGAACCACTATTTGCACAAGTCTGGAAAACAGGGACAACATCAACAGAGTGGAACAAATGAATAATTGTCAAATGGCACAAAATGGGAGATCGTGCAGATTGCAATAATTCGAGAGGAATCACTCTTCTCTCAGTTCCCAGCAAAATACTAGGCAGAATAATTATACAGAGAATTTCAAAAGCAGTAGACCACAAACTGAGGAAAGACCAAGCAGGATTTAGAAAGAACAGAAGATGTGTAAATCATATATTTACCCTCAGGAACATTATAGAGCAGTGCTCAGAATGGCAAAGACAGCTGTGCATTAATTTCCTTGATTTTGAAGTCTTTTGACAGTTTACATAGGGACAGTTTATGGAAAATACTTAGGGCTTATGGAAATCCAAGCTGCATAGTGTCAATCATAAAAAGCCTCTATGCCAACTTTACGTGTAGCGTTGGGCAGAGCAACCTTTCCTTTGAGGTGAAGACAGGAGTACGACAGGGATGCCCCTTATCAGCCACTCTCTTTTTAACAGTCATAGACTGGGTGATGCGCCAGACAACAGAGGGCAGTCCAAGAGGAATAAGATGGACTACATTTTCTACATTGGAAGATCTGGAATATGCAGATGACATTGCACTACTAGCATATTCACATCAAGACATTCAGGAAAAAACGGATAGACTTAATACGTATAGCCAGCAGGTGGGGTTGAACAACAATCTAAAGAAGTCAGAGGTAATGACGCTCAATGTGAGCAGCCCTGAGTCCATATCAGTAAGGAATCAGCAACTGGTACAGACAGACACCTTCACATCCATAGGCTGCATAGTAACACCAGACGGTGGAGCACGCACATACATCAACAACAGAATGAACAAAGCAAGAACAGCCTTTTTTAGTCAATCTATCTGGTTCTCAGAATAACTACTTGAACAAAGTATGCTACTTCATAAATAAATCCACTGCAATACTGGAAATCTACTCGCGCACTACTCTAGCTATCCCATTTGAGCTCTTACTGGAGAAGAAGATCATGCATACAGCAAACAAACCAAAAATACTCCATGACAATGGCTTAGTCCGGGAGTCTTTTGTTCTGAACCTCTTCTGCAGACATGCTATAGGATCCCACGGGCTGACACCGATTTGTCTAAACAAGTGATTAAGCTCTAACATGAACTCTGTTATCGTAAATGTTGCCACGGACATCGAGGGACAATGGTGTCTAATGACGTCAGGTCTTCTGACGAATAAAGTTTCGTCAAAGCGCCAGGGTGGGAATTATTATAGTTACAATGATATTTAAGGTGTGATTATGAACGTACACGTTAAAAATAATGAAAGATCTACGATAGAGGAGAAATAAAAGAACGATTATGAAAAAGATAAAAGATAACAAAGGGCTAGGACAACTTCTTCACAATGTTTCATACTTTTATATTGTCTGGTTGATTTGCTATTATGACCTGTAGAGCTTCAGTGTTTAATGTTTCGAATGTTTCTCAATCTATAATTTTAAAGGTGTAATGTACCACGAATGCTGTAGCTGCGTTTGAAGCATATGCGATTTTTATTCATGTTTAAGAAAACTAAAGATAATTTTGCAGATGACATAGAACGACAATTATAAACACAAATCAGATTTTCATTTTAAATAAAACTATGCAGTTACTGCAGTACAACTTACTTACTTAGTCGTTCCCCTTCTACCGTGAGGTGTAGAGGTTTGGAAGAGAGAGCGCCGGACTATCATATCGGCTGTCTTCCTCCTGGCCTGGTTCCATTCTAGTCCTCGGTCCTTCAAAGAATGTCTAATGTTGTCCTCCCAGCGGACTCTGGGTCGTCCTGGGGGTCTGGATCCCTGGCTCTTTGTTACCCATGCTTGTCGTGGTAGCCGATCTTCTCCCATTCTGCAGACAAGGCCAAACCATCTTAGTTGGGACTGTTCTACTTGGGTTTGCAGGGGGTGAGGTTTTAGACCTTGACGTATCTTCTGGTTGCGGACCATGTCTCTTCTTGTTACTTCAACCACCTTCCTCGGATACCTCATTTCTGAGGTTTGGATCTGGCTTTTGTGGGTTGTAGTCATTGCCCATTACTCGCATCCATAGTCAAGACTGGGACATAGGTGGAGCTGTATACAGCCATCTTCGTTTTCTTACCAATCTCTCTCTTGCTGATGAATCCTCGATTTATGGCCTAAAAAAGTCTCCCAGCTGCTGCTTTTCGAATGGCCAATTCGTCTTTGATGCCCCCCTTTCGGTCTATAATAGCTCTGAGTATTTAAAATGGTCGACCTGCTCCAGGACCTGTTCTCCTAGCTTAATCTGATGTCTTCTTTCTTCTCGTGATATCTCCATCGATTTTTGTTTTAGAGCTGCTTATGACCATCCCTCTCTTCTCCAGGTCTTCCTTCCAGACTTGCAGGTTGGATTGGAGATGTGCCTCTGATTTAGCAATCAGGGCAACATCATCAGCAAATCCCAGCTCTGAAATACATACCTGTCTCATCTTCCAGTACCCCACTGAATACTTTCTTGTTCTCTCCTTACATACCTTGATAACATCGTCCATGAGGAGTATGAAAAGATAAGGTGACAGGATATCACATTGTCTTACATCAGTGGTGGTCCTGAACTCTTCTGACTTATGGTTCGCTGTCCTCACATAATTTTTGCAAGACTTGTTAAAGCTCTGTATAGAATGAATCAGAGGTGCTGGAATGTTCTTCCTTGCAAACAGTCCCAAGGTTTCCTCCAGGGGACCCTGTCAAACGCCTTTTCCAGATCTTTGAAACAAAGATGGATCTCACTCTTATACTCAAGGGCCTTTTCACTCAATAAAAGAACGATGATGAACAAGATAAAAGATAACGAAGGGCTAGGACAACTTCTTCACAATGTTTCATACTGTTATATTGTCTGGTTGATTTGTTATTATGACCTGTAGAGCTTCAGTGTTTAATGTTTCAAATGTTTCTCAATCTATAATTTTAAAGGTGTAATGTACCACGATTGCTGTAGCTGCATATGAAGCTATGCGATTTGTATTCATGTTTAAGAAAACTAAAGATAATGTAGCAGATGGCATAGAACGACAATTATAAACACAAATCAGATTTTCATTTTAAATAAAACTATGCAGTTACTGCAGTACAAGCAAATCATTACGACACGCTATGTGTCAAAGTGATTAATAGATAGTTCGCACTAAGTGACTGAAAAAGTTTGCATCACCAGTGGTTCGCAAAACAGATATAGAAACGGTCCATAACTAAGTATGATGCTAGTAACTACAATAAGTTTAGAAGCATTCATACACATTTGAAATTATAAAATAATACTGTCAGCGAGAACTGAATAAAAATATGATCTGTGTCAAATGATAGAGCAGAGCGTGGGAACTATAACTAAAATGTAGAAATATAAAAACTAAGATCATGTTGATCATTGTAGCAAAGTGTGCAAAAACACGCTTAGTTAATGGACTGATATAACGAACATAGAAATAATAAATTTGGATGATTTCGGCAAGAGCCTTGAACTGTATGTAGACAAAAACGAACACCGTGTAACTAAGCATTCTAAAAATAGTAGCGATCACGCATGCGCATTCGTTTATGTTATCAGAGAGAAGCCGGTAGGGAAAATCCACAATGGCGAAAGCAAAGTGTTGAAAGTTAGGTAAAGAATTTCTTTGAAACTGGAACTATGTATAAGTGAATTATGATAGGGTTATAGATTTTCACAGAAGGGATATGCAGAAATGGAAATCCTAAAAGAAAGTTGGAAGAAGTATGTATATATTAAGATATTTGCAGTTTTTTTTTCACATCACAGGTCTAACCTAGGGATAAACTTTATAAATTCGTAGTAAATACATGCCATACCCGATTGTAAGTTTAAGTATTTGAAAAGGAAGCTTCCAGTAGGGGAAGATAAAAGAAATATAAGACAACGTGATGGATAAACTTGGTTGAGTGTGTATTGGAACGATTGCTGGGACAGTTGCACATAATACCCTAAATGAGAGAAATCTTCAGTGCCTGAAAGAGACCAAACTTGCTGCTCCCCGAGACGCCCGCGCTCACAATATATAAGGTGAGAACGCTCAATTCAAAATACACACAACTAAAAATATCCAGCCAGAATACAAAGTAGAGTGCTGTCTATACTACGTCAGTTACCACTGCATGAAGGGCGGATATTCTTCACAAAGTACAGTCTTCATAAGAGCTTGGAATCGATCTTAGAGGGTGTGTAGGTTTACTATCGATATTTATGTGAATAATATTAATTTTATTTCAGATTTTAGTGTATTGTGAATGTATCGGACGTATTGTTTGTGTGGATATGACTGCTGAAGATTGGAAAACCAAAATTATAACAACCACATTCCTTGTCAGGGCTAAATGTAACCATTCTGGTTTTGTCTGGGTCTATAACCTTCCAGCAATACCAGTACTGACTTGGCATGTAGGTGAGAAAAGGCAAAGGTTGCTTCGTGTTCATATATTCATATTGCTTTGATTATTCATGTATTATTATATTTGAGACAATGTTTTGCAGTAGACACCAGTCTGTCTCACTATATCTAAATCATACAAGGCCATGTATCATGTATCATACATGCAGACATCTGATGACACCCTCATCTCATACACACAATAGGATGTAATAGGTCTCCATGACATTGCCTAGCCACTTGATACTCCTTGTTCCAGGATCTATAGTCACATTTCAAAAACCCTGAAGTCAAGTGGACCTTCGATCCTGCTACCTAACCATAACAGGAGCCCAGAGGTTGAAGAGTTCTATAGCTTTTTCCTCCTGATTGTTGGGATTGGACTGAAGTGTGACTTTCAGAACAACAGTGTTATGTGACAACCCATATCTGGTCAAGTGCTGATTCAAAGCTGAGTTACATAGTGACTTTCGGTGGCAAATGTGAGACATTCAACTGTCAGATGATGAGAAATTAGGGATTATAATAAATGAGACAGACTAGTATAAATAACAACAGTGACAGAACATTTTTTGGTTTAAATTAACTTTAAAGATCCCATGGGGACATTTTTTTTCTAAGTTTAAACTTATAATTATACTATCAACTTGCTGTAAATACAAAACCATAATCACCATCGTCCAACACTCACCCTTCATTACATAATTAGATAGATAAAAATAATAAATTATGAAATTGTACTCAAGTGACTTGTTAAATTTTTAACTCTTTAAGTTAAGTTACTTTTTCTGATTTTATTACAATATTACATGGGTTACTACAGCTAAGGTGGCAAAGTATATTTCTGAAGCTTTAAACTTATGATACCAGTGCTCTTCTCTGACACTGGGACTTCATACATTCTGGAGAGAATTCTATTTCTTCTCTAAACAATATCTTCATACAAGAATAACCTTACGCTACTATCATAAGAATAAGAGAGATAAAAGAGAGAGCAGCAGGTAGAGATCAAATAAAGAAAGCATCTCCAGTAACAAGCAGAGCACCATTTTAGACCCTAATCTTCAAAATCTTAGAGGTAGAGAAAGAAATAAGAAAAACATCTCTCCAAAACTAGTAGACAGCAAATCTTCAATATCAAGTACTGCGCCTTCTGTGCAAGTTCTCCTCACAAAGGAGAGGTAAGAAGTATCTATATATTATTAGTTGTGTCTGCTCAAACATATTGCTGAAAAACATTTAAAATTTAAATTTAGTGAAATTTTAATATGTTCGTAAAGTCGCAGTTTCGCTGACAACGTAGACCATCATGCAGAACCTCATAATAATCGTCGTGAACGAATTGCCGGAGAGTGTAGTAGACTTATTATTTCTCTTCAGAGACGCGGCGGGTACTATACTGTCATAACAAAGTATTAATATTCCTCATCTAGTGTGACCGTATGGTCAGCAAAGACGGTCTCAGCCATCCCGTGGATCGTACAGTACCCAAATTATGTTATCCTTCTCATGATGCTCACTCAGTTGAAAGTATATTCAAAGGAGAAGAGTGGAGTAATTCAGATGAGAGCTGGATGAACTACCAGTAAGTCATCATCAGTCTTGGTAGAGAATGCAGAACCGCGGCCAATGAAAGAGCAGAGCTGGAAGTTGATCAGCTTATAAATGATAATGCTGGATATGATGATGACATTGTGTACACTGATGGGTCTGTAATATGTGGTAATAAATCAGGGTGGGGCTTATCTGCTAGAGTAAAGGGCAGAACCGTCGCTGAACATAGCGGGGCTTACATGATAACAACCTCCATTATGAGAATGGAGGTAGAGGCAATTACTGCTGCATTAAGATGGCTGTCTGAGACTTTATTAACGAAGGCAGTTATTGTATCAGACTCACAATCCATGCTTCGAAATGTCCAAAATGGTTGGCTTTGACATGAATGGAAAACTTCCATAGAAGCATCGAATCTTTAAGAACTGATATGGATCTACTGTCCTGGTCATGCCGTTGTACGTGGCAATGAAAGAGCTGACAAACTAGCTTCAAGAGCACCCATAAAAGGTACATTAGCGATGGATAAGGAAGAAGTATGTAAAATGGGGTGGTTATTATGATTGTAGAATGGAGTAGTGTACTCTGATCATCACTGGACGGAAACTCGCAGGAAGTCAATGATGCAGGAACTGGTTTCCTTCTAAGGCTCCAGGAGGAGCAGGCCTTAACTTGGTCAATTCAACCGACGCAGTATGGTGTAAATATGGAGTGAGAGTGTAGAGTGTTATTAACGCGAATAATGGACTGTTCGTATCTTGACCAATCTAAAGCACTCATTCACTCATGTCTATAAGGCACCAATGCAGACTGCTAGAATCTTTTCATACAGTTTATTCAGACGCACATACTGGGACAGAACGAATAGATCATAAGTACATGTTGACACATCAATCTTCAGGCATGAATAGTAGATCCCATGTCATGGAACATTCAAATATAATGGGTGGTACAAAACAGCATTCAATGTTGTTATACATTATAGCCACATCCCCTATCTGACTAAACGCGTCAGTAAAGGCGGATCGGTAAACAACTGAAGAGTTCGATAAACGAACCTTCTTTCCCTTGCTAAGTTCTTAGGTTGCTTATGTTCAATGTTTATATCATACTGTGAAACCACGATAAGGGGTTTTCATATAAATGAGATCTCCATGCCACTGTCCGAATAGTAAGATACACGACCCGTTCTCTGGACAGTGATCTATAATGATGACAGGAATACAAAAAAATGGCCTCCTTCCCTGAGCTTTCGCTCACTCGCCCAGCAGAAGAATAATCATCAGCCAAAGTTGATTCAAAACTTGAATAAGTATAACTTTCCAGAGTTACCATACAGTCCCTTTGTCAGAAGGTTACTTCATGAAGACATAAGCGCTGATGGAACCTGTCATCTACAACAATGTCTAGTTAAACGACCAACGATGCACGAAAATACGTTGCTTCATCTAGGTCTAACCATAAGGAGATCGTCAAAAGGGAGTGGATTTACCTTGAGTCCGAATAGTACATAATAAAGTACATGAGGAGAGTCTCTAACACTATAATCTTGTAGAAAAACAATCTCCTACTGAAGAAATCACTTCATAAATCATTTTACACTCTAGAAAGGACCAACCCTGGAAATGCGTGACCAGCCATTGTAGGCGGCAATATCGGAACTCATCACGACTCGCCAAGACAACCAATACCTCCGCTAGAGCGGCATAAAGAATATAGTCCTGCCTACCCATACAAAATATACAATATAGGACTGAATCTACTTGCACTAATAATATGTAATACATATGAATTCAGGTCATAAACATTCTAAGAACGATCAATCTATTTTCTGGCTATGACAAATGATGAATGCCAAAATATAAGTATTCTTACGCCCGATCAATATCAAGGGAGATTATCCATATAATCAAACGTATGAATCAAACATGGATTATCTGGCTTTACAAAAGAAAGCATTTTCGTACCCAATTAAATACAACAATATATTTTCCATATTAAATAGACATATCGTACATTTGTAATCTGTGCATTCAAAAATATGTATGCAACAGATTACCACACCCCCGGGAAAAAAAATGGTACATTTTTTTTTTTGAAATACATCCAGGAGCAACATACAATAGGCTCACAACGCACGAATAACAATGCGCAGATGATAAGCATTCCAAACAAATGTAACGCCTAATGTAAGGCAAAGTCGTCATATAGCACGACCAATGAGAATCTATCTCAGGATTCAGAGAAAATTTTTCTCTGAGTATAAATATCTCCAGAGAGGTGTCACCAACGCATAACACAGTACTGGCAATGCCACAATTTGTACAATAGTTCATCTTAGGTATCTTAACATTATGATCACCAAATAAGAAAAATATCAAAACCTGCGGTGAATATACATCAATGCACCGCTAAGTAGTGATACAATCAATATATGATATATTAAGGACAGACATAAGTCTGGAAATATCAAGAAAGCTTGGACTCATGTTGAGATCTACCATCATAACGAGATCTATCAAAATTATGATCTCTGTTGAGACCATTTCTCTTATTTGAACTTAAGTTACCATAATTGTACTTATTATTCCCCTTATGATCAAAATTCCTATCAGTAGGGTTTTGTTGTCCACAAAAATAATTATCATAAGGTTGGCAACCTCTATTGAAGTTCCTATAGTTAGTGGAATTATAATGTTGAGCAACATCAAATTGCTTCCAGTTCTTCGAAAAAGAACCATTACGTGCATCGTTGGTCGTTTAACTAGACATTGTTGTAGATGACAGGTTCCATCAGCGCTTATGTCTTCATGAAGTATCCTTCTGACAAAGGGACTGTATGTAAACTCTGGATAGTTATACTTATTCAAGTTTTAAATCAACTTTGGCTGATGATTATTCTTCTGCTGGGCGAGTGAGCGAAAGCTCAGGGAAAGAGGCCATTTTTTGGTATTCCTGTCATCATTATAGATCACTGTCCAGAGAACGGGTCGTGTATCTTACTATTCGGACAGTGGCATGGAGATCTCATTTATATGAAAACCCCTTATCGTGGTTTCACAGTATGATATAAACATTGAACATAAGCAACCTAAGAACTTAGCAAGGGAAAGAAGGTTCGTCCATCGAACTCTTCAGTTGTTTACCGATCCGCCTTTACTGACGCGTTTAGTCAGATAGGGGATGCGGCTATAATGTATAACAACATTGAATGCTGTTTTGTACCACCCATTATATTTGAATGTTCCATGACATGGGATCTACTATTCATGCCTGACGATTGATGTGTCAACATGTACTTATGACCTATTCGTTCTGTCCCAGTATGTGCGTCTGAATAAACTGTATGAAAAGATTCCAGCAGTCTGCATTGAAGCCTTATAGACATGAGTGAATGAGTGCTTTAGATTGGTCAAGATACGAACAGTCCATCATTCGCGTTAATAACACTCTACACTCTCACTCCATATTTACACCATACTGCGTCGGTTGAATTGACCAAGTTAAGGGCCTGCTCCTCCTGGAGCCTTAGAAGGAAACCAGTTCCTGCATCATTGACTTCCTGCGAGTTTCCGTCCAGTGATGATCAGAGTACACTACTCCATTCTACAATCATAATAACCACGCCATTTTACAGTGGTGGCCAGTGTGGGGATCGAACCCACGACATTCGCGTTATCAGCACGAGTAGGACAGCTATACAGTCGATGTCAGCTTGACCTGTTCTGTTCAAACGTATACAGTATCTGGGTCAGTGCTTGTTGACATTCTACAGCGTTCAGTCAGGGTTACAAAGAAATGATTGTTTGGCCTGCTCAAGAAGAATTGCAGTATTGTTGACATTCTTTCACAGGTCAGCGCTTGGTGACATTTTGTGGTACAGAAATTGTCTATGTCAAGGAGACATACACAGTTGAATACTTTGAAGGCCATAAACTGTTTTGCTGTTACAGTAATGTAGACATAAAGGCGCATAGATTTCATCGGTGGATCTTCTAATGTGCTTGAAGAAAATTGAACACTTAAATAGTTTAGAAACAAACCTATTATTTAATAAAGTTGCAAGCTATTTTATTAAAAGCTAAGCCCTCTCTGCAACACATCACATTGCCATACTATTTGACAATATTATACGCATTTATGCTATTTATGTTTACATGTTTATATGTGATATTTGTTTGTACTCTGCGGGTTGTTGTTTTGGTTGGGCGGTTTCACACAACAGAGTATCCCACGTAATAGAGGGTCTGATGTGTGCGTTTCTATAGGTGCAATTTTCTTGATTGAAAATTTGCTGCGACAGCTGTTGCTATTAGTGTTAGCTGTGAAGACTGTACTCATTGTTGTTTTTGTAATATTCCTCTGTTCTTTAGTTTGTTTTGATTTGTTTGTAATTTGTTGGTCCACCCTTTTCTATTTTTGATTTCTATACACAATTTATATTTATACACTGTGGCGTTATTTGTCTTGTTATCCTATTGCATTTATCATCACAGATTCTCTGATCATTTTCTTTGATTTTTCCTATTTAATTTAATTTGATTTCTGCAAATGTTTTCATATTGTCTTTTCTTGTTTGTCTTTTGTAATGTCTTGAGTTGACATATGATATATGAGGTATAGTTGAATACACTTATATTATAGTACAGACCAGTACTTATGATCATTGATTACACTAAGAAAGTGTACAAGACCTTTGTAAGGTTTGTCTCCCACAGTGATTGGGATAGAAAATATTATTTTCCACAGGTACTCAAGTGATCATTGATTACATTAAGGAAGTATACAAGACCTTTGTAAGGCTTGTCTCCCACAGTGTTTGGGATATACAGATATTGTTTTCCACAGGTACTCAAGTTATCATTGGTTATATTATAAACAAAATAACCATACAAGGTTTTCACTAAGACTAAGTCTATAGTATAGACTTGTCTCCCATGAAAGTAAAATAAGGTAATTTATTTACTTTTTCAGGTTTCTGATTTAATAAGACAGGATGTCTACATTAGATTACTTTATTACACAAGGGAAATCCCTTGATAAGACTGGTAAAGAGTTAGAAGCTGCTGCTGAGGAAAGAAAAGCTGCTGCAGAAGAGAGAAAACTTCAAATAGAAGAAAAAAGATTAGAAGCTGCTGCTGAGGAAAGAAAAGCTGCTGCTGAGGAAAGAAAAGCTGCTGCAGAGAAGAGAAAGCTTCAAAAAGAAGAAAAAAGATTAGAAGCTGCTGCTGCTGCTGAACAAAAAAGAATAGACAGAGAAACTGAACAAAAGAGAATAGACAGAGAAACTGAACAGAAAAGATTAGACAGAGAAGCTGAAGCTGCTGCTGAAAATAAAAGATTAGAAGCTGAAAATAAAAGATTAGAAGCTGAACAAAAGAAATTACAGATGCAGGTAGAAGAAAGGAGATTTGAGGCTGAACAAAACAGAATAGACAGGGAAGCTGAAGAAAGAAAAGCAATAAGAGAACATGAATTTGAGTTAGAGAAATTAAAATTAACAAATATGAGTAATGTTAATCAAGCACCTGGTGGTAATAGTAAACCCTTTACTTACAAAGTTACGGTACCAACATTCAATTCTGCCAATGATGATATAACATTCTGGCTTCAGAGGTTTGAACGTGCTTGTCGGGCTCATAATGTTGATAAATCGCAATATGTTAACCAATTATCTGAGAATCTAACAGGCGATTCTCTCACTAGTCTATGTTTGGTTGAAGAGGATGACAAGGATAATTATGATGTTATTAGGGCAGCCTTGATTAAGAAGTTTCAGTTACCAGAGGAAGGTTATCGCATGTTGTTTAAAAGAATGGTACCTGAGACGGGGGTTGAATTCTCAGAATTCATTGGGAAAATACGTCTTACATTTCAACGATGGATTGAATTATCCAAAATAGAGAAAACATATGATGCTCTTATGGATTTGTTGCTCAGAGACAAGGTCATGTCTTCTATCAATAAACATTTCCTTGAATTTCTACACGAGCGTAAGCCACAAACACTAAAACAAATGCAAGAATATTGTGACCAATACGTTACGGCACACCCGGACGTAACTCTTAGCAACACTAAGATTAAAGAGGGTATGTCGGTTGCTTCAGCAACACAATACAATCCCAAGTACCCACACAACTTTCAGGGAGCTCAAAATAAATTTGACAATAGGGTTAATTGGCGTAATCATCAAAACCAAGGTAACCAACCAAATCAGGGTTCTTCTTCTAAATTCTGGAAACGGGTTGACAGTCCTCGATACGGGGGGGGGGGGGGGGGGGGGGGGGGGGGGGGGGGGGGGGGGGGGGGCATAACTATAGAAATTTTCGTAGAGGAAGTAATAATAGAAATTACCAGGGTGTTCCTTCTTGGACACAACGGGATCAATCCTACAGGGATTCTCACTATAATGAGCATGATGATTATAATGATGAACATTATGACTCAAACCCAAACAGGGGTTATAACAGAGGGAATAATAATTACATAGGCAACAATAATCGAGGTAGATGACAACACAAAAGACATGGTAAATCTCATTACCAGGCTAACTCTGCACAACAAGAGTTTCATGAAGCCGGTAAGCAAACCAATGATAAGAAAGACTCTAATAATGTGGGATGTTCTGCTTTCGATTTTGACAGAGCATTTCAGTGTTCCCAATGCAAAACATTATTCGAGCCAACCACAGTTTCGACTTTAAGCTGTGGTCATCCTCTTCCCGCTCTCCCTGCGTCAGTCGCGCATGATGGAAGAGGGGCTCTGAAATTAAATAATGGTTTAGTAGATGGTACTCCGGTCTCAATTCTCTTTGATTCCGGGTGCACAACCATTGGAGTGAGGCAGTCACTCATAGATCCTTCTCGAGCCACTGGCAAAATAATCAAATGCATAACATTTGGTGGCACATTGGAGAAGTACTCCACTGCCATTATCAACAGATTACCCAAAAATATGTATGCAACAAAGTACTTAGGGCGATTCATGTTCGTCTTTTAGAAAATGACACTGCAATCGATGAATCATCAAGGCTAAGACTGCTGGAATTAGGCATCAAACGTAAGTTCAGCAGTAAGATGGACGTGTGAGAGGACGCATCCGCCGTGTATACAACCAGTGCGCAACAGAAACAATTGGCATTCATACGCTTCGACATTTGCGGCGGGAGACTGAGCACCTATGGGTTTGCCCGGAGTGCAAAGACGTCGATTATGATTAACAATAACAATGATACTCACTGACAATTACGTACATGTATTCACTTAGACAAAACAACATTTAAGTAGTTCACTAAGTAGTATGCTAAGATCAGTGCGTTTCAGGAGCTTTTTGGAAATTCCTGGAGGAAATTATTTACAGAAATCTGATGTGAATACAAAGCACTTGTCTCTCATTCTCTGTTCATTCTCACTGGTCATAGCTTCATATCAAATCTCAATGTCTTGTGCACGTATTGCTGAAAAACATTTACAATTTAAATTTAGGGAAAGACTTATGTTCTTACAGTCGCAGTTTCGCTGACAACGTAGACCATCATGCAGAACCTACAGCACGACACTTTTGCCTATCTCATTGTTCGATTCTATAGATTTAAATGTGTCTGATAATTGGAGTAACACTGCTTGTCTGGTCACCTACTACAAGCAAAGCTGTTCCCGGAGAGACAGAATTATCACTCTGTAAGACTTTATATACGGGACCCTACATCACTATCCCACGTGGCCTCTAAGTAACTCTGGTGTTTGTCTTTTCTCTTAATACCTCGGTCACTTCCCTTTGACGTGTTTGTACAATTACATTCTCGTCATTAACATTCTAGTATATTTTATGATGTGTTCATTGAGCGGTGACACTAGACAATAATTTTTGTTTAGTCTTAATCAACATAGTCGCGATAGCGCAGTGGTTAGTGCTGTGGCATCCTAGCTCGGTGGTCCATGGTTAACTTCCCAGTTTAGGTGAGATTTTTCTAGACCGCAAACGGCTCCGGGTTCGACCCAGCCTCATGAATTGCGTACCAGAGCAACTCTATGAAGATTAAGGCGGCTGGCGTGATGTTGACCACATCACCCCTAGTGTGCCGATGGTCAAGAAAATATGGGCCTAACACCATATTCCCAATATGCCCCAATGGGCGTGTAACGGGAACCTTTACTTTCTTTTTTTCCCTTAATCAACATAGATTGTCATTAAAGGGTAAGCAAGTCATTTATCTTCACCATTATTATTGTTTGTTTTTTTCTGTAAAAACAGATTGTCCTGAGACGTATTATGGAAAGTTGTGTTATTCCATGTGCTCTATACACTGTGCGAACGGTACATGTGACCCTAATACGGGGAGCTGTCTAAACTGTACTGAAAATTACAGAGGGAAGATGTGTTTACAAGGTATATTTGGTTTATTGTTTTACTGACACTTCTGTCAGTTAAATCCAACATTCAAAAGTGTGTACACGGACATTTATATACTGTATATATATATATATATATATATATATATATATATATATATATATATATATATATATATATATATATATATATATATAGAGAGAGAGAGAGAGAGAGAGAGAGAGAGAGAGAGAGAGTTACGCCCTTTAGTTATATCATAATGTAATATTGTGATTATGACAGATTTAATTTAAAGTTTTCGTATCAAATGTATAAAAGACAGTTAAATTCTAAAGGGGCCGTAATAAACGGATAGAGACATTCTAGAGGAATCAAGGGGCGTAGCACAAATGTAAATAATAACCATACGTTTGCATGTTCTACAATATAATAACAAATGTTTAATTATACACGTTTAATTTAATGGGAACTAGAAACAAAATAAATTCAGCTTTAATGTAGCACTTTCGTTACTTTATCTATGACGTATGGCGCGCCAGATAAGCCTTTCGTTATACCCAGGGCGTATGGCGCGCCAAGGTGATATTGCCGCATTTATAGAATATCTGGCAATAAGCCAATTTAAAATTATTTCATTACCACCGCCACATGTGTGTGAACGTTTGTGAGTGAAAAAAATAATTGATGAAGTTACAATTGTGTGCTTTATATCCGTTGGTAGAGTTGCTTTGGATCTAGCTGCACGCAGCGTGGTACGCCCGCTTTATAAGATTCCGAATTTGAAAAAAAATTAGAAAATAAGTGGCCATAGAGTGTTCATATCATGTAAACACTTCCTGTGGACACCGTATTTTGAACTTGTAGCGAAATAATTATATCGGTGCCTAGTTTTTGCATACTTTTATCAATTAATGACGTTATAGAGTTATTTGTTTACATGTAGTGAAGTCACTCATACACTATTAACGAATCAACCTGAATATATAATTTCGAAATGAATTAGCGATATCGGTAGCGATAATAACCTATTTTCGATTCCGATAAGGACATTGTGTCACAGCGTTATTTCGTAGTGCATCTTATGTCTTGTGTTCTGCGATAAACCGGTCGTAAATGCCGAGGTTAGCCGAACTGGTGGGTCACGTGACTACCGGAAGTCGAAGGAAAACGGTTGAATGGGGGAAAAAACAGAAACAGTAATACGTCTTACAAGGTGAAAGGACAAGAAAAACTTACGTTGCGGCCACAAGGCCTTCGTCAGGGACAGACAAACAAGAGATAGGAGGGAAAGAAAATGAGAATTAGGTAGAGAACTTGAAACTATAAAAATAAGAGAAAAAAATACTCCCTTACGTCCATTCACATGCAGCATGATGGCTGCCACTAAACCGGAAAGCGGAAGTCGATAGTACATTAAAAACAAAAAAATAAGAAATAATGAAAACAAGGACTGGAAAACAGACTAAGGAAAAAAATAAATACGAGATAAAATAAAAAAATAAGTAAATAAAAACATAAGTAAAATAATAAATAAATTTTATATATATATATATATATATATATATATATATATATATATATATATATATATATATATATATATATTATATATATATATATATATATATATATATATATATATATATATATATATATCTTGTCGTACATTTCCGATAGGAGAATTAAGACTAGGTTTGGTCCCTTCTGAATAGGTTTGAATAGGTGATAGACTCAGTGAGAGTTAGTGAAAGGTAATAGAATTTCCACACACGTGAGATGATAGATTTGATATAGTGGCTGTCTCTGAAAGCGAAAAGAATTCTTCTCTCTCTCACCTATCTTCTACAACAGTTGTTACAGCGTCAGACAGACTACACCAATATACATATTACGTATATTTCTATCACTCACAGGCACGCACATACACGTGACGACAGGTAAACACACAGACGTGGGAAAACTATAACAATGATATATATATTATCTAGAACGAGCTGACCAAACACGATTATTAAGTTCAAGAGCGATTTTTATTATCAGGAAAAATCGGCTCACAACATCAAAGAAAGTACATCAAGGAAAATACATATACACATAGTCATAAAAAATCAAGGAAATGTTGCAAGGATGATAGCCCCGTTATAGTGTTAACTCTAGGTTTAGCCCGGCCCCGTTAAGAGAACAGATGATGGCGCCAGAGTCACAGATACATAGGGTTTGAGTCTAAGAGTTTTGCTTTGTTTTATCTCGTAATTATATGCACAGAGTTTGAAAAAAATCTGATTTAACCTAAGACAAAAACACAAGAACTCTAGCCTTAGCAACAAATTATGCAGATTGAAAAAAAATTAGGACAGCAACAGGGTGTCAAAGATATAATAGTGAAAATATCACTCAGACCAGCGTACACTCATTCATTCCGCCATGGCTTTTCATACTGGTACTCACGACTTTGCTTGCTGCCTCTTGGAACACATTGATTTTAGATTTTCACACAGACTCAAAAAATGCAGTCTTCTGCCAAGAAATCCCCAGTTCCAAAAGACGTATTTAACTTGGAGTCTCCGGGAACGACTACTTGGGTATGCAAATTTGTTCAAATGTCTGATTAAGTCACTTAACAATTATTCCAGGCGCGGGAGTTAGCAGAGCACAGTGTCAATAGCGTAGGTTTCTAAAAAATGATGAATGTCAGGTCGGTGCCTTCCCTCAGTATAGGATTCACTTTAGTCACACCACAGATTTGTCCACAAGATATAATCTAGTCGGGAAATGATTGTTAATATTCACGCCACCAGGCAGCAAATTATATAGAGTTTCTAGAAGAAATTAAGTGCTGGCTCCAAGGTCCAGTATTTATCATTACAGTCTTTGAAAACCCGTTATAGGGATATTAGTATTTCTGTCTAACTTGCACCGTCAGATCAGGGTTACTTGAGAAAACCCACGTGGTTCAAAATAAGGACTGTCTATTTCTTCACAAGTATGGAAACTACTACTAGGTGCTGGTAAAGTTAGGGTCACCCCAAAACTTTCACTGTGTGGAGGAAAAATAACACATATAATATAATAAACAGAATCTGTACTGGTTAAAACTTACATTTAAACTTGCAAGCAGAGAGCTTTGCTTATCATTTAAACTTCCCGTGACGTTAAGTTATATTTAAATATCAGCATTCCTCATAAATTAAGAACACGTGCGTATTCCGTCACCATTCATGAGGCTGGATTCTAGAGTTTATACGTTAGTTTAGAAAAATACACTCGACTGAGTATTAGCGGTTAAATTAAATTCATAAATAGCTACAATTGCCGTTATAAGCTAGAAATTTTAATTTTTTTCTGCTTTCCACTGAATGCTTCCCTAGAAAATATAATAGCCTACCACTTTATTTCTCTTCTGCGCTAGAGAAATAGATTAAAATGAATTTAGCGATTTAACACTTTAACACTCACAAAATCTATATATCTATCATATTAATTACCTCAACCACAGAATTACAGGTAGTCGCACAACTTAAGAATAAAAATGCTGAAAATATTTCTGGAAGTCTAGAAGTTCGACAAATTGCCGAAACAAACTGAGATCTTCGCTAACAGCTATTCTGTTTTTCGAGCGACCTATCTACTGTGGAGTCTATGAGCGAGAATGAAATTAAAGTTTCAAACTTGGCCAATATCTTAAAATCAGACAAAGGGCCCAAACTTATTTCGCCAAGCGAAATTATCTCCCCTACTCCCAACATTTACGTCCGCTTAACGCGTGTCGTAACTGTCACCTACTGACCACGATGTACGCGTGTCAGTTTCAAATCCCAGACAGCCTGACTCCATTGTAGGGCAGTTTTCACACTACAGCTGACCATGGCCCAAAGGAGCGCCGTGTCAGTTTGGGATTTTCCAGCCAAATGTCTGGATACTGACCGGTGCAGATGTAAAGTATCACACCTCACCGGGACTAATGCCGAGAAGAAGCTCGCGCGCTCGGTGAGAATGTAGACGATTTGCTACGTCCTATGTTCCGCGAACCGACTTATCACGCCTTCTGACGCCCTGCAGCCCTGACATCTACGTAATATCGTCCTAGCGCTATTCTCAGTTTAAGAGAAAGGAAAACAGGTAAAGTTTGCGAATTATATGAAAATAATATTCGCAAAACGAATGGATGAAAAAATATACAGGAAAAAAAAAAAGAAATACAGAGATAATAAAAGAGAGAGTTCAAGAGAAAGAATAGGAAAAAGATGTAGGAAATTAAATGAATATAACCTACGTGACAGAGCCTCCCCCCTTTAAGATATGGAAGCACTCCATGTCTACGTTATGGAGTTTAATTTCCTATAACCGTAGCTTCGGGGTGTCTGTCTTCTTCCCTCTCCTCTTCCCCCTCCATCTCTGTCCAATTCCTACTCAAGTCCACTCCTCAAAGTTTCCTTCCCCCCGGAATGTCTCCCATGCGCGCTTGAAAGAGCGTCGCCGCTTCTGACATTTTTGAAAGATTTCCTGTGATAGCGGTGGAATATCCCTGCCACTATCATCATCTTCGTCAGTTTTGGCGATCGTCAGGAGATGGTCGGAGGTTGGCACTGGTTTTTCCAAGTATCTCTTTAAGAGATTTAAATGGAAAACCTTCTCCTTTCCTTCAATAGAGATCTGGTAGTTAGCCTTAGAAATCTTTTTCAGGACGGTAAACGGCCCTTGCCATCCGATCTTCAGTTGGTTGTTCTCAGTAGGGAGTAACACCAAAACTTTCTCTCCTGCTTCCAGTTCTCTCTCTTCCGCGACTTTCCTGTATCGGTTAGCGTGCTTTGTGCGAGCTCGCTTAAAGTTAGTCGTTGCTAGGTCCCACCCTAGTTTCAACCTTTCCTTTAAAACCGACACATATTTACTTGCTGAGACGACTGTCTCATCCGCCTTCTCGTCTGTCAGAGACTGAAGTAAGGCTTCAAGCGGGCCCTTAATGGGTCTGCCAAATAAGAGTGTAGCTGGCGGAAATCCTGTGGAAGTATGAGGAGATTCTCTGTAGCCAAATAATGCTGCAGGAATACAGAGATCCCAATCTTCAGGTTTCACTTGTGCCAGCTTACTTAGCATCATGGTGAGGTTTCCATTAGCACGTTCCACGAGCCCATTTCCGGCCGGAGTATATGGCTTAATGTGGATGTGCTGGGTCCTCAAGATCTTAACGATCTCATCCATCAACAGGTTTCGGTATGGAGATCCATTATCCGTCAACACTTGCTGAGGGAATCCCAACCGAGTGAAAATCTGCACGAGGGCTTCTGCGACATGCTTGGCATCTGCGCATGTTAGCGGGATAGCTTCTGCCCATAAAGTGCATGTATCGACTAAGGTCAGGATGAACCTGTTCCTTCTTTTAGTCCTTTCGAAAGGCCCTAAAATGTCGATCACAACCCGTTCGAATGGTGTTTCCATTATTGGCATTTCACCCATGTGGACTGGGGGGGTCCGTTGCTTGGGTGGTACACGTTGGCACTGGGCACAGGATTTGACATATCTGATAATATCAGTATTCACTCCAGGCCACCAATAATGAGTGGTTATACGTTGGTTTGTGGCGTTCTGTCCCATATGTCCGCTAAAGGGAAGAGAGTGCCCCATTTCTAGGATTTGGCTTCTGTACTGTTTCGGTACTAGGAGCTGGTTGTAACCTTGGTCAGGCTTGCCCGTTCTCCGATAAAGTACGCCATCCTCAGAAAAAATGTCCCCGTGCTGTTTTGGTTCCTTCGCCATGGGCAGTTTCCTAAAGCAGGGTGCCAAAGTAGGGTCCTTGTATTGCGCTTCTTTAAGTTCCATAGGTAACAAATTAGGCGCAGGCTCCCGTTCCTTCTTGGTTTGCCCTCTTGTAGTTACCGCTGCCACAATCGGCTCTTCCGGTTTCCCAATACACACGTATCTCCCGCCAAGTATGACTGGGTAGATGGGATCATCCATAACAGCCGCTTTGATCACGCCTCTGACAAAGTCAGAGTGTATCTCCACCAATGCGATGGGAAGCGCTGTAGGTGCCTCACTCTTACGAACTCCACAAAGTTGGACGGTCTCTGCTGTCTCTTGACCGGATTTGACCAGGTTCCTGGCAACAATGCAATCATAAGAAAGCCCCGTGTCAAATAAGCAAGAAGTTTGAGAACCGTTCAAAGTAACAGTACCTCGCGTTGAGGGTCTATCCCCAACAGGTTGGGAATCACTGTCAATAATTCCGCCTTGCGAGACTGTCAATAAGCATCCGATGCGTTTCGGCTCGGTGTGCTCGGTCTGATCATATGTCCCGTGCTCAGGGGTTCTCCCTTTGCCACCTTGTCCTTTCTGGCTACGCTGCCATGTAGGGCGGTCGGGTTGATCAGACTGTTTGGGGTGGTTGGGGTACTTGTTCTTGTAGAACTTGGATTTTTCAGGAGGGGGGTTTTGAGGTCCAGTTTCTCTGTGGTTGTTTTGGTTAGAAGCCTGAGAAGATTGCTCTAGGTTATGTTTTCGAAAATGCTCCTCTGTCGGTTTCCGCTTTGTGGCCGGTAGTTCAGCCAGCGCATTGTGATAACGCTCAGACTTTTCCAAAATGTCTTCAAGTTTTTCTGCCCCCTGCTCAGCGAGAAATCTCCGGGTATCAGCAGACAAAGTGTTCTTTATTTGTTCAGTTAGAACAAGTTCCTCAAGACCTTCATAGGTAGAGGGGAGCTGCGAAAGCTCAAGGCACTTTGTTAGATATCCCTTAAGACGAGATGAGAACTGGTGAAAAGTTTCAGAATTCTCTTTCCGGCTGTTGCGAAACAGTTGCAAAAACTTGCGAGCGTTCATTTCAAAGCGCTCCAGTAACGCTTTCTTCAACACATCGTAGTCGTCTTGTTGGCTACTTTCCAGCTTAGAATAAACATCATAAGCAGAACCTTTTAGGGCCTGGGAAAGTTTCATATTCCAACGCGACCTCTCTAACCCGTACAGAGTTGCAATTTTCTCAAATTTTTCTAACCATGTGTCAATCTTCTCATTTGGACAAGGAAAAGATTCAAGAGTGAAAGACATAGCATTTAGTTGAAGAGATTGAGTGTTAGCAGGGTCAGTTAAGGAAGAATGAGGAGAAGACTCTCCATTGCTGGAGGTAGAGGCAGCCCCACGACTTTGGAACTCTAGAGCTTTAAGTGCCAGCTCATGTTGTCTCTCCTCCCTCTTCTTCTCATGCTGTCTCTCCTCCCTCTCCTTCTCATGCTGTCTCTCCTTCTCTTTCTCTCTTTCCTCATGCTGCATCCTGCGGATTTCCATTTCCTCGTCCATTTTCTTCTGCTGTAAAGCTTCGGCTGCTTCTTCTTTCCTCCTAGCTTCTGCTTCTTTCCTCTTGAGTTCTTCTTTTTCCTCTTTAGCTTCAGCTGCTTTCCTCTCCGCATCATATCTCTCAAGTTCGTCTCTGACAAAAGCTTTCGCTTCGTCTCCTTCCAGTCCCTCCTCTCTCGCTTCGTCCCTGAGAAGTTGTCTAAGCTTTGCCCTCTCGGCCATATTATGTCAGTGACTGAGACTAGTGGAGAACGAAATTAGGAAAAAGGATACACTGGTTCCTACCACTTACGAGAAAAAAAAACCCAAAAATTCAAAAGATGATATCCTTAACCCTGGGATACCTCCTCCAAAATAAAATCTAACTATCGCTGCTATTATCGGCAATAAAGCACTCAATGCAAAACACGACTACGCCAAATAAATGGTAGTTAAGATTACAACTGAAAAATAAGTTGCTACAGTGGAAAAGCAAAAGAATATTGCAAAAATTAAAGAGAAAAATAATCCCTTAATTTTTAAAAAAAAATCCACTATAAGTTCGCCCCTGAAGTCAGATCGGGTAAGGGAGGGAATTAATCTGGACAAAAAGTCCGAAACACACTCCTTAACTTAGTTCAAACGCCGTTCTGCCTCAGTACCCAGTGAATGTTATACACTCACCACTTTACCAGCATTTAGTATTACAATCAGCAGTTAACATATATCCCGACAAATCAACCTGTAACCAAAATGTATATTATTCAAAGATGCTGTGGAAAAAAAAAACTTATTAGTTTGTGTGGTCAGCACGCCCGTAAACAGATCGCTAGTCTAGGGGGTAATTTTTTTTTAAAAGATACACAACTCACAAGACATCACACTCTTACTCTATTACAGAATAAGAATCTTAAATACAAAATCCAGATAGACGAGTCCACGTTTGTCGTACTCGTCTTCCTATTCTAAGTTCAAAGACCGGAAACGAGCCCTCATTTGTCGTAGATTTTCGATAGGAGAATTAAGACTAGGTTTGGTCCCTTCTGAATAGGTTTGAATAGGTGATAGACTCAGTGAGAGTTAGTGAAAGGTAATAGAATTTCCACACACGTGAGATGATAGATTTTGATATAGTGGCTGTCTCTGAAAGCGAAAAGAATTCTTCTCTCTCTCACCTATCTTCTACAACAGTTGTTACAGCGTCAGACAGACTACACCAATATACATATTACGTATATTTCTATCACTCACAGGCACGCACATACACGTGACGACAGGTAAACACACAGACGTGGGAAAACTATAACAATGATATATATATTATCTAGAACGAGCTGACCAAACACGATTATTAAGTTCAAGAGCGATTTTATTATCAGGAAAAATCGGCTCACAACATCAAAGAAAGTACATCAAGGAAAATACATATACACATAGTCATAAAAAAATCAAGGAAATGTTGCAAGGATGATAGCCCCGTTATAGTGTTAACTCTAGGTTTAGCCCGGCCCCGTTAAGAGAACAGATGATGGCGCCAGAGTCACAGATACATAGGGTTTGAGTCTAAGAGTTTTTCTTTGTTTTATCTCGTAATTATATGCACAGAGTTTGAAAAAAAATCTGATTTAACCTAAGACAAAAACACAAGAACTCTAGCCTTAGCAACAAATTATGCAGATTGAAAAAAAAATTAGGACAGCAACAGGGTGTCAAAGATATAATAGTGAAAATATCACTCAGACCAGCGTACACTCATTCATTCCGCCATGGCTTCTCATACTTGTACTCACGACTTTGCTTGCTGCCTCTTGGAACACATTGATTTTAGATTTTCACACAGACTCAAAAAAAATGCAGTCTTCTGCCAAGAAGTCCCCAGTTCCAAAAGACGTATTTAACTTGGAGTCTCCGGGAACGACTACTTGGGTATGCAAATTTGTTCAAATGTCTGATTAAGTCACTTAACAATTATTCCAGGCGCGGGAGTTAGCAGAGCACAGTGTCAATAGCGTAGGTTTCTAAAAAATGATGAATGTCAGGTCGGTGCCTTCCCTCAGTATAGGATTCACTTTAGTCACACCACAGATTTGTCCACAAGATATAATCTAGTCGGGAAATGATTGTTAATATTCACGCCACCAGGCAGCAAATTATATAGAGTTTCTAGAAGAAATTAAGTGCTGGCTCCAAGGTCCAGTATTTATCATTACAGTCTTTGAAAACCCGTTATAGGGATATTAGTATTTCTGTCTAACTTGCACCGTCAGATCAGGGTTACTTGAGAAAACCCACGTGGTTCAAAATAAGGACTGTCTATTTCTTCACAAGTATGGAAACTACTACTAGGTGCTGGTAAAGTTAGGGTCACCCCAAAACTTTCACTGTGTGGAGGAAAAATAACACATATAATATAATAAACAGAATCTGTACTGGTTAAAACTTACATTTAAACTTGCAAGCAGAGAGCTTTGCTTATCATTTAAACTTCCCGTGACGTTAAGTTATATTTAAATATCAGCATTCCTCATAAATTAAGAACACGTGCGTATTCCGTCACCATTCATGAGGCTGGATTCTAGAGTTTATACGTTAGTTTAGAAAAATACACTCGACTGAGTATTAGCGGTTAAATTAAATTCATAAATAGCTACAATTGCCGTTATAAGCTAGAAATTTTAATTTTTTTCTGCTTTCCACTGAATGCTTCCCTAGAAAATATAATAGCCTACCACTTTATTTCTCTTCTGCGCTAGAGAAATAGATTAAAATGAATTTAGCGATTTAACACTTTAACACTCACAAAATCTATATATCTATCATATTAATTACCTCAACCACAGAATTACAGGTAGTCGCACAACTTAAGAATAAAAATGCTGAAAATATTTCTGGAAGTCTAGAAGTTCGACAAATTGCCGAAACAAACTGAGATCTTCGCTAACAGCTATTCTGTTTTTCGAGCGACCTATCTACTGTGGAGTCTATGAGCGAGAATGAAATTAAAGTTTCAAACTTGGCCAATATCTTAAAATCAGACAAAGGGCCCAAACTTATTTCGCCAAGCGAAATTATCTCCCCTACTCCCAACATTTACGTCCGCTTAACGCGTGTCGTAACTGTCACCTACTGACCACGATGTACGCGTGTCAGTTTCAAATCCCAGACAGCCTGACTCCATTGTAGGGCAGTTTTCACACTACAGCTGACCATGGCCCAAAGGAGCGCCGTGTCAGTTTGGGATTTTCCAGCCAAATGTCTGGATACTGACCGGTGCAGATGTAAAGTATCACACCTCACCGGGACTAATGCCGAGAAGAAGCTCGCGCGCTCGGTGAGAATGTAGACGATTTGCTACGTCCTATGTTCCGCGAACCGACTTATCACGCCTTCTGACGCCCTGCAGCCCTGACATCTACGTAATATCGTCCTAGCGCTATTCTCAGTTTAAGAGAAAGGAAAACAGGTAAAGTTTGCGAATTATATGAAAATAATATTCGCAAAACGAATGGATGAAAAAAATATACAGGAAAAAAAAAAAGAAATACAGAGATAATAAAAGAGAGAGTTCAAGAGAAAGAATAGGAAAAAGATGTAGGAAATTAAATGAATATAACCTACGTGACATATATATATATATATATATATATATATATATATATATATATATATATATATATAAATATATATATATATATATATATATATATATATATATATATATATATATATATATATATATATATATATATTGTTAAGGATAGATCTGGGGATAAAATAATGTAGCATGTTACTACACGCTAGCACATGCCCATTTTTATGTGATGAATTGTGTTCGCCTGTAGTCAAACTACTTTTTGCACGAAGCGTTCACCCGTGGTGAGCGACAGTCAACTAGTGACGTTTTTTCTTCACATGTCGTGGGGTCAATGTGTCGTTTATTTGGGCCGTTCGTATTCGTTCACTGGTTTTGAAGTGGGCGTGATTTCTTCTAAGCTCCAGGATTTTATGGAGAGTGTGTTTTTCCTAACTAAGACATTAAATGTATTTTTCAAAGGCCGTCACCTTGTTAAGAATGTTCTAGATGGGGAAGGAAACTATTAAAAAGTCTTGCATAACCCCTTTTGATATTTTCGTAAGGAGTATCTCAAAGATATTGAGGTAACTTAGTTTAGGTCGCCATAATTAGTTTGTTCGCCACATTACTTGGGTACCGGGAATATTGCCCTGCCTACTAGTACACGGCCATGATTGATAACAGATTTAAGGATATCTCTCAATATATTTACTTTTACTATTAACAATGGAGATGAAGAAAAGCCTATTGATTGAGGCTCGTTATTGACTGACGTAACTTCCTTGCTATATACTATGCCACGTATATATCTTGATGGATGTCTCTTTGTGATGAACGTACAATAAATGTCAACCATGTTTTCCCGTGGACATGTTCACCTGCCGGCTTGTGTTGTATATACTGACTATAATGTCCTGTATGAAAGCCTGCAATCATTCGCGTATCCTGCATGATCCTCTATATTTATTCCACCGTAACACACACACACATATATATATATATATGTATATAATTTTTTTTTTAATTATTTAATTTTACTTTTTATTCTTTTTATTATATATATATATATATCATCATCATCATCATGTGACGTATTCTTTCCAGAACGTTGTCTCCATTACAGCTGCTCTGAACGCATCACGATTCTGGGCAAGTCGACCTGCATCAGCCAAAGACAAGTTCAGACTCTCTGTGATGTCCTGGGTCCACCGTCGTCTAGGTCGACCCCTTCCCCTTTTTTTAGGGACCATGCCTTCCATCATTGTTTTTTCCAGGCTATTATGTCTTTTTATATGACCGAAAAATTTCAGCTTCCTTATATATATATATATATATATATATATATATATATATATATATATATATATATATATATATATATATATATATATATATATATATATATATATATATATATATATATATATATATATATATATATATATATATATATATATATACACATATATATATATATATATATATATATATATATATATATATATATATACATATATATACACATATACATATATATATATATATATATATATATATATATATATATATATATACATACAAGGGGATTGACATAAGTCTTGGGCCTGACCATGAAGGACATGTCACAGAGAGCTAAAATTTTGTATAGTGTTTATTCCTTTTCAATATAGCCACCGTCTGAATTGACACACTTCTGCCATCTCTGTAGAACACCCTATTTTTCAAACTAAACCAGTCATCACATGCCAGTATAACCTCTTCATCGCTGTCAAAATGATTTCCTTTTAGCTGGTTTTTAAGATTTGGGAATAGAAAAAAGTCTGATGGAGCCAAATCTGGAGAATATGGTGGGTGTGGAAGAATTTCAATATTCAAATCGTTGGCTGCTAGCTGCATAAGCCGTGCTTTGTGAGAGGGCGCGTTGTCTTGAAGCAAAGGAAGATTTTGAGTGCGCGTCATCTCTCGTTTCCTGTTTACAACCTTTCTTAGTTTGGTGAGAAGATCTGCATAGTACTGTCCATTAACTGTGTTGCCACGAGGCAGATGATCTTTCAAAAGGACAACTTTACCGTCCCAAAAAACAGTCAGCATCACTTTTCCTGCAGATTTCTGCGCTCTCGGCTTGACAGGTGTTGGGGAGCCCGGGGTTTTCCATTGCATGCTGGCAATATTGGATTCGGGGTCATAATGGTGTACCCAAGTCTCATCTAATGTCACCATGGTCTCCAAAAAATTTTTTGACTGACACTTTTTGAGCAACTGTTGACAGCAATGTACCCTCGTTTTCTTCTGTCCACCTGTCAACAGTCGCGGAACCCAGCGTGCACACACTTTTCTCATGTTCAGTCTGTTGTGTAAAATTCTATAAACTGTTCTTTCATTTAGTTTTACTCTACTAGCTATCTCCACAATTGTCATTTTTCGATCCTGGTCAATGATTTTCTTCACCCTTGTTGCATTTTCATCGTTGCACTCCGAGGCTGGTCTACCAGATCTTGGCAGATCAGCAACATTTGAGCGGCCGCAATTAAACTGTTGACACCAGGTTTTTACCGAAGTATATGAAGGACAAGAATCACGAAACACTGGTTCCATTTCCCTGTGTATTTCTGTAGGTGTTTTTCCCTGAAACATCAGTAATTTTATCACAGCTCTGGCCTCCTTCTTTTCCATTGTTTTGTCAAATCTTTGGAGCAGCAGATCCGGTCAATAGGGTACATTGCGCCGTGCACCGTAGCGGGAAAACCCATTGAAGAAACAAACGCGTACTTCACACATTTAGTGCAAATATGATGAACTTTAAATGTGCCAAGTTTCATCTTCCTCCTGTGACTCCTTCATGGTCAGGCCCAAGACTTATGTCAATCCCCTTGCATATATGCACACACATACACACACATATACATACATACATATTTATACATACATATATATATATATATATATATATATATGTATGTATAAATATGTATATATATATATATATATATATATATATATATATATATATATATATATATATATATATATACACACTTTTAAAAAATTTAAAAAATTAAATTAAAAAAATGAATATAAAAAGTAAAAGATAAATAAATAAATAAGTGAAATATTAAAATACGTAAAGTGAGGGAAACACGATTGAAAAAAAAAAAAAAAAGGTGATCGCAACAAGGTATAAAGTCATAATGCAGCTGCGACTAGATAGAAAAGGACGCCTCAGACAAAAGAATGTTGGGTATTCAAACCGTGTGGTTTAAGGCAACTCATAAGATGGATGAGTCGTTGTTCCTGGCGAATCCGACTGTTGGCGTCCGAGGAACAGGATCTGATGGCTGTGACCTGGATGTCAGTAAAACACCGTGGTGGTCAGGGCCATTGAAGTGGATGGCCACAGGTGTGGATTTAAACTGAGAGATGTTGCAGAGGTTTCTGCAGAATCGGTCGCCCAGTCGTGTGCCCGTTTGGCCGATGTAAGTATTGTTGCAACGTTTGCATATAATATAGTCCGTTCGGAAATTCGTGCCCACACATTGAACGTTGTAACTTTGCAACCCCTTGACGGATGTTATTGAAATTTGCTATGTGCCCTACTGATATCAATGCAGTTATTAAAATATTTTTTGCCCTTACAAAACTCATGTCATGTTCGAATTTTCTTCTTTAAGTTATGCAAAAAACTCTTACTGTTTTCTGGGTTAATTTTTATTAGGTCTACAGGAAAGTTACAAGATCCGTTCAAAAATTGCGCACTTAATTTTTGTTACAGCACAGCACAAGCGATAAAATGTGCGATTCAATATTTTTTTGTTTGAATTAGTGTAGTGACTACGTGTCCGCACGTGTGCGCACCTATTGTACACAGTCGCGAGTAATTATTTCAGCGGCGTATGCTAATTGCAATGAGTTGGCTGCAACGAAACAAAACGACACCAGCCTATAATATATTAATAAACTAAACTGCATAATTATGAAAAGTGCAATGAATCTGAAATGCAAATTTATCACTTTGCAGAAGGTAAATGTTATATTGTACAGGCATTTTCGCAGAGAGGCTAAGATGGGTTGTTTATACCACGACATCCAAGAACCAGGTAGGAGAACACGAAAGGCCCTGGGTGTAGATAGAAGATCTTTTGGACGTTGGATACAACAGGACGGTGATTGTACAGAGGCTGCGGTTAAGCAAGGAAGGAAGAAAAAAAATTGATGACTTTGACAAGGATGTCATTAGACGTTTGATTTTGAAGATGTTTAATGCCAATCAACTTGTTACTCTCCGAATGCTGAAAAGTCGGCTGCAAGCAGAATGCGATATTAACGTCTCACAAAGAACTCTTTGCCAACTTGTCAGAAGTGTCGGCTTCACTTTTAGAAAAACGTCTGGCGCAAGGAATTTTTTATGTGAAAAACCACATCTGGTTGCCGCTCGAAGCAAATACCTTAGGCAGATTCGTGAGAGATGGCAAGACGGCTATGTGTCACAGAGCAGTTTCATGGGTGGATGATGGAGTGAGTGGAAGTAAAGGTCACTGAGATTGTCAATATTTAAGTTTAACTCAGCGATTGGGTTTGAGTCTGACTTCATGTCAGTATGTTGTGACTTGGGCGTGCCCACGGAGAAAGCGTGTTTGGTGAACAAGCCTGGGTGGCTGAGAGAGTACCCGGATGTTACTAGTGGTAGTCTGTGCTTGATAGCCAAGTGGTGAGCTAGTATGTTGGGGTACGAATAGGAGAGGTAAGCGGTATTTCTGAACCTAGGACTACGGTAGAAAATCAACCAACCCCCACTTCACACCATCGTTTGTCTGATACGGTGCTGCAATTTAGAAATCACAGAGTAATTCACGCAAAATAATGAACGTCACATTATAAAGATGATTGACAAAACGGCTGATGACTGGACTTTCTGAGAACTGCATGTCAAGCTTTGTATTCAAACCAAGTTTAAAGGAGCACGGTAGCAGTTGTTTCAAGTTTATTTTCAAGAAAATACAGAATTGGCTAGAGGGATATTTTACATCAGTGACACCGATAAACCTGGCACGGGGTAAGAGTTCATGATCTCTCGTGCGAGTACTAACATATTTCGGAGAGACGGATTGCAAAGTAACCGAGTATTATCAGAGAACAGTTACAGTTTAGCAGTAAATTTTCAGCCACGTCGGTTCAAGCAGAGGGAGCTTTCTGTGTGATCGTGTATGTTGACCTTTCGTCCTGTAAGTAGGTCAGGCGTGTTACTACTGACTACTGCATTCAGTCGCTCACTGGTGAGGAAAATACAGTCTGCTAAAGATAGAACTGGTTTATGACATCACGGACGAGGGAACTTTCAAGTACTGTGCTGGCTTCCAGTTTGTATTGTGTAATCTTCTACGTTTGATTGTCTTTGTGCTGTAAACGTGTGGCTGTTACATCATCATCCAGACCACTAGACATCATTTCTACGGATCTGACAACGCAGTATAAGATCTTCAAGCAGCTTCAAGACTAAAAGATACGTATTATTTTTATAAATTAGTATGTATTGCTTGTGTATTCGTTTTCTGTTGTTATCGTCTGTGTACATTTCTTTGTGAGGTGTGTTTTCATCTGGTCTGCGCAGTTTGTTTTCGTTTGTTTACGTCTTTCCTGCGGATCTGTTGTTATTAGTTTTTGTTTTCTGTGCTGTGCTGAGTTTATTGAAATTGTTTTTTTATATTTTGAATCTAATACTTGGTTTTCTTTTTCAGTTTTATTCATGTATTTTGTAGTACATTAGGATAGAAATTTTTTTTTCTTTTCTTGTGTAAGTAGTATAGTTAGCCTACTTGTCTTCATTTAATTAAGTTAGACCTAGATTACAAGCATTGTATTTACTTCAAATTTAATGGTTAGTACTGTAGACATATTTTACGAGTATGTTAGTGTTAGATGTGTAGTATTGGTATTATTCTCGCAGGCCTACATACATTAGTGTTTATATTAGCCTATAGATTTCATTCATTCATAACCCTCCACTCCCAAAGGAGCATAGGCCTTCAACAAACACATGCCAAGTCCTCCTGTCACGTGCCATCATCTCAAGTTCTTTCCATGTTCTCCTCATCATTTTCACCTCTGTTTCCAACTCTCTTCTCCATGTACTTCTTGGTCTTCCTCTGCCTCTCTTGCCCTGCGGGTTCCAGAACAAGGACTGCCTTGTAATGCTATCAACAGGTTTCCTCAGTGTGTATCCTATCCATCGCCATCGTCTTCTTCTCATCTCTTGTTCCACTGGCACTTGTCTAGTTCTTGTCATCAGTTCTACGTTGGTAACCTTGTCATACCATTTTAATCCCTCTATTCTACGCAAGCACCCATTTATGAAAGTCTGTAGCTTTTTGGTTGTTGTCTTTGTTGTTCTCCATGTCTCAGAGCCATACAATAGGACTGACTTCACATTTGAGTTGAAGATTCTTATTTTCGTGTTGGATCCTATTTCTCTTGATCTCCATATATTTCCCAATGCAATGAAAGCTCCTCTTGCCTTTTGTATTCTTATTTTGATATCGCTGTCTGTCCCTCCAACTTTGTCTATATTACTGCCAACATACGTATATGATTCTACATCTTGTATTGGTGTTTCTTCAAGTTCAACCCTATTATCATTACCTGCATTTATTCTCATTATTTTTTTCTTTTCCCTGTGTATTTTCAGACCCAATTGCTGTGACATCTCATCGAGTGTTTTCAATTTGTCCTGCATCTGATTACGGTTATGGGACAGAAGAGCCAAGTCATCAGCAAAATCCAGATCATCCAACTGCTTAGTCAGAGTCCACTGGATTCCATTTCTGTTGTGTGTTGTCGATGACCTATAGATTTGGTTAGATGTTAATAGTTTTCTGTTTCTTTTTGTTCAGAATGTGGGTCAGTGAGCGGGAGTGCTATCGCCCCTGATACTTCTGACTGCAGAATGCCAACACCTTGATTGGACTTGCCATTCAAGACACTACTTCAGAGATAAGTCTATATATTTCATGCAACATATGCTCTTCTCTGTTTAACATACCACTCAAAACGTTTCTGGTGGTCATTCATTGTTGCAGTGTTTGTATTCGTTGCGTTTATTTCTGGCTATCATTTTTGTGTGAGATTAATACATTTTTCTTCCCCGGAAGGAACGTGTAATGATCTGTCTATAGGTCTTGTGAAATTAATTCCAGTGTATGGGAGGTCCGGTCTTGGAGAATTGACCAAACCATAGCCAACAATTCACGGTCTAGAACCGAGTAATTCCTCTCTGCCGCATTTAGTTTCCTAGAAATGTACATCACCGGATGCAGAGTATCTGAATACTCCTGCATTAGTGCTGCCCCAATCCCAGTGGATGAGGCGTCACTTCGAAGAACAACAGTCTTCTCAATGGTAGGTAACCTTAAGATAGGCGGAGATGAAAATAAAGTTTTAATCTGGTCCAATGAGGATTGGCATTCTTTAGACCAGCGGATCAGATTAGGCGATCCTTTCTTCAATAAAGTAGAAAGAGGTGCCATAATGGAGGACAGATTCGGAATGAATCGTCCATAAAATTGTATCAAACCTAAGAGACTACGTACTTGTTTTTTCGTCTTAGGGACAGAAATAATTAGTATTTTTGAAATGTTGTGGTCCTCTGTCTTTAAGAGACCATGACCAACACGGTGACCCAGGAAAGAAATTTCACTAAATCCTGTAAAGGCTATAGAGGATTTTGCAGTTAAATTATACAGCAATTCGTATAAACCCAAATAGGCATGAAATTCCATTGAAATAAACCCCTAGGTGTAGAAAAAGCAGTAACAGGTTTGGCGCGTTCAGTTAAAGGAACTTGCCAATACCCTTTCGACAAATCGAGTTTTGTAAAGAATCTAGAATAAGAAAGTTTGTTTAGCAACTCTTCTAATGAAGGCATAGGTTCAGCATCGAACTTCGTAACTTGGTTCAATTTGCGATAATCAACGCAAAGGCGAATGTTATTGTCTTTCTTTCGAACAATAACCATGGACGAAGAGTATGCTGAAGTGGATGGTTCAATTATTTTCAATTGTATCATTTCATCCAATTCTTTTTCGACTTGTGACTGAAAATGGATAGGTATAGGACAGGGTCTGACTCTGATAGGATTATGGTCAGTAAGTATTATGTCATGTTCGATGATATGTGTGTGTCCAGGAATGTCGGTAAGGACATCCTGAAATGTTTGTAACATCGAAGAGACTTGTCGATGTTCCTCAGCGTAAAGATTAGAAGAAACAGTAACGTTTTTCCAAGATTCCGTAGAACGAAGTGGGATCACAGGAAGAGGAAGATTCACATCTGAGAACGTAGTTTCCTCATCTTGTATATCTGACAGGGATGAGTAATGACCATGAGGTACTGGAGAATCGTCCGTCGCCTGGAAAATAGGCTGCAAACAGTCAGGTCTTTCATGAAATTCCGTGAGCATATTTATATGGAAAGTTTTATGCTTCCCATCAATATCGACAACATAGTCGACATCGGAAATTTTTGAGACTATCGCGTACGGACCTTTCCATGCAATAAGAAGTCTGTTCTCCCTAGAAGGAAGTAGAACGAGTGCTTTGTCACCCGGACAAAGTTGTCGTAGACATCTATTCTTATTTACAAATTGCCTTGCCTTTTCTTTAGCAAATTCGGATGAAGAAGTTGCTAGTTTGCATGCCTCTATGATCTTTTGCTTCAGAGCAATGACATACTCATATAAAGATTGTGTGTCATCGCTAATATTATCGGCAGTGATAAGATCGTGGAGCAAAGACATAAGGCCACGCGGTTGCGCGCCAAATACAAGTTCAAAAGGAGAAAACCGTGTGTGTTCATTGGGAACCTCTCTATAAGCAAAGAGACCCGCGGGTAAGACCCTGTCTCAATCCTGAGGATGATCCTCAGTTATCTTCCCAAGTAAAGTCTTCTATTCAAACGCTCAACTAACCCGTTTGACATTGGGTGGTAGATACTGCTAAGAGACCTTTTAATATGTAGAGTAGACATTACCTGTGACATAGTGTCAGATATAAGTTGAGTGCCATGGTCTGACAATATTTCTCTGGGGAAACCCAAACGAGAAAATATCAGCCAAAGAGCATCTGCGATAACGGCAGTGGAAATGCTCTTAAGAGGTACAGCCTCTGGCCAAGGTGTGCACATATCGACACATGTAAGGATAAACTGATGTCCTCTGGCCGACTTGATCCTAAAAGGACCAATAATATCTATTTTGCTATTTTTTGAAACTGCCGAATAGGAAATTAAGCAGCCTGGATAGGCGCAGCATGTTGTGGTCCTCTAGATTTGACCTCTTGACATATTTTGCAAGACCGGCAGTAAATACTTATGTCCTTGTTCACAAAAGGCCAAAAGAAAGCCGCAAGAACTCTCGACTTTGTATGGTAAAAACCCATATGTCCAGCACATTGCGAGTCATGAGCATGGTTCAATATTTGTAATCTCATACTCTTAGGCACAAGAATTTGTGAATGTGTAGACGCAGTCGAGTCTTGTACCATATGCACAAGTACGCCGTTCTTCATGGTAATCCAAGACTTTCTATTTGTATTTTGATTTGGATCACCTTTTTTTGCTAGAATGAAAAATGTTTGTAAAGAAGGATCTTCTTGCATTTTTATGAAAGAGTCACAAGAAATAACCAAGGGACTATCTTGGCTTTGCACTTCATTATTATCAGTCAATGAAGTTTGAGGTGTCTCCAGAGCTTGTGCTCTTGTGACCACTGCATTGGTAGCATGCATATTTTGATCTTCCCAAGCAGCAATCTGCTGTGGGGCACATTCCCTTACGTCGTGAATACGACGATAATAAAGTCCGCAATAGGATTTGGTAGAAGACACGCGTGCACATCTCCCGTAAAGAAGGGAGTAGCAATATGTGTTATAGCAGTAGGATACTTTTCCAAAATGCCACCAAATGTTACACATTTGATCACTTTTCCTGTAGCACAGGATGGATCTACTAGAGATTGCTTAACTCCAATAGTAGTTCATCCAGAATCAAATAGGACTGAGACTGGATTACTATTTACTAGACCTTTATGTAGGATAAGAGAACCTCTCCCGTCATGCGCAACTGCAGCAGGAAGAGCGGGAAGAGGGTGACCACAGCTCAAGGTAGTTACAGTAGTCGGTTCGAACAAAGTAGAGCATTGGGGGCATTTAGTTGCTCTCCCAAAGTCGAAGGCAGAACATGTGATAGCGCTAGAGTTCTTATTATCATCAACCTGTTTACAGGCTCCCTGAGACTCTTGCTGTACAGAGTTTGCCTGTTGATATCTCTTTTTTTTATGTTGAGTTCTACCGTGACTATTATTGCCTCTGAAATTATCATTGTATTCTCAATTGTATCTGTTATCCTGGTTTGAATCCCAGTTTCCATAGTTATCATTATCATTTTCATATTGATGAAAACCTCTATTTGTTTGGTTTTGAGGTCTCCGCGAAAAATAGTTTTGATAGCCTCTATTATCACTACCTATGCGGAAATGTCTATAATTATTGGGTGTAGAATAACGAGGACTATCAGGTTGTCTCTACCAAGTACACACTACACAACATTTACTGTCCCCCGACCTCATCAAAAGGTCTGCATGAGTTTGAGCCCATACTAAAGAAAACTGTCGTAGCTGGTGATTTTAATGCTCACATTCCTGCTCTAGGATACAGGCGGTTTAACAGTAGGGGCCTAGAGGTTGAGGAGTTGTGCAGCAGTACCAACTTAATGATACTGCAGAACTTGGAAACTCCACCAACACTCCTTCACAGGGCACACGGCTGGACCAGCCGGCCAGACCTGACATTTGTTTCAGCTGATATAGCAGAAAATAGTATCATCAAAGTCTTGGAAGATGTGGGAAGTGACCACCGCCCTGTTTTAACAACTATTTTAACACCACACATGACACAGAAGTCCCTTTGTAAACCATCCTGGAACTTCAGGAAAGTAGACTGGGATCGCTACGGCCGAGAAACTGATGCTGGATTCAGTCAAATCATTAGAACTGATAACATTAATACTACATACAACAACATATGTACCGCAATCCTAGCAGCTGCTAAAAAGTGCATCCCAAGGGGGAAGCATAAGAAGTATAAACCTTACTGGACATCTGAACTAGCTGAAGCAGTCAAAGAGAGGAGAAAGGCTAGAAAGAAGGCTGAAAAATACCCTACCACCCTAAATAAAACAGAGTACAACAGGTGGACAGCAAAAGTAAGGTATGTCACCAAGAAGAATAAACGGGAGACTTGGAAAGAAAATTGCAATAAACTAGATTTAAAAAGAGAAATGAACAAAGTTTGGAGACTCCTTAGTAATCTCGAATTAAAAATGAGATGATTTGTCAGCTAGGGCCAAAGGCAAAAGAGACACTTCTGTGGTTCATCAATAGAACGTGGAACGAGGGACAGCTACCATCAGCATGGCTGACAGCAACCATCTTGCCTATATTGAAGAAAGGGAAACCACCGGGAACACCAAGAAGTTATAGGCCCATATCCCTCACTTCATGCTTAGGCAAGCTGGTCGAGAGAATGGTAAACAACAGACTATATTGGTGGTTGGAAAGCTGGAGCCTTCTGGACAACAACCAGGCAGGCTTCAGACGTAAGTGCCGCACAGATCACCCCCTCTTCAGGTTCACACAGAATGTGATGGATGGTTTCCAGGAAGGAAAAAGCACAATAGCTGTGTTCATCGACATTGAGCAAGCCTACGACAGAGTTTGGAGAAAGGGACTTTTGCTAAAGATGAGAAGAATGGGAATAGGAGGGAAAATGATTAGATGGATACAGGCCTTCCTAACAAATAGAACCATAGCTACCAACTATGCTGGTGCAATTTCACGGAAAAGAACGCTGGAAGAAGGACTGCCTCAAGGCTCTCCTTTAAGTTGCACCCTTTTCCTCATCTTTATTAATGACCTTGCCAAACATCTGAATGTGTCGAAGGCGCTGTTTGCCGATGACCTTGCCATCTGGACTACTGATAAATATCCCATTCTGGCAAAAGCCAAGATCAAGAGAGCTCTCCTTACAATGTCAGTATATTGTGAACTGTGGAAACTAAAAATCAATACGCAGAAAACTGTATACACCACTTTCTCGCGCAGCCACAAAATAGCAAAAAGACCTATCAACATCAAACTGAATGGGGAAACGCTAACAAAAGAGGAGCACCCAGTCTATCTAGGAGTAAAACTGGACAGACAATTGAAACTAGATGGACACATCTACAACCTCAGGGAAAAAGCATGTAAGCGTCTAAACCTCATCAAACGGCTAGCTAGTACACATTGGGGAGCGGATAAACTAACACTTCGTCAACTATATCTTGGCTATGTGAGATCAGTGATAGACTATAACCTCCCCCTCCAGACCATTGTGAGTACTAATACCATCTCATCTCTGGACCGTGTGCAGAACCAAGCTCTCAGGTTAATTTGTGGAGGGATGAGATCAACACCCACAGCCGTATGCGAGATAGATGTCAATATAGAGCCACTGGATATTAGGCGTAAAAGAGCACTGACTGAAGCTGTAGAGAGATACAGGAGACAAGAGAAAGACCACCCAAACAAAGTACTTATTGACACTTGGAAACAAACACGAAGACTGAAACAACTATCTCTCCTGGACATAGCCAAAGATGAAAATGATAAACACCATCTCCCGCAAGAGAGAGAATTGAAAAAGAAATACTTTGGACCACCCCCTTGGGAAAACTTCCATCAGCCAACTGTCAAAACACAACTGATAGATAAAACGGCCAACAAGGAAACACTACCCACAGTCTTGAAGACGTGTGCCTTGGAGACCATAAACAGCTACCCAACGTCAGCAATCCAGGCCTACACAGATGGTTCTGCTTTCAAGACCATCTCTTTTGCAGGATATGGCGTCTGCATATGGTACCTGGATGGATCCTCTTATGAGTTCTGTGACTCCTGTGGTGAGAATTGTTCAAATTATGAAGCGGAGGCTGAGGCCATCAAGACAGCCATTGAATTACTACACCAACAGTTTGACCTTATGGAACGAAAGCCATCAGATATAGTGATTTTCAGTGACTCCATGTCTGTTCTGGAAGCACTTAAACAGACTCCATATGAAAACAAAGACATTTTTTCTTATAGGAAAAGCGGTTCATAACTTGATCACAGCCTACTCCATCAGTGTAACTCTACAGTGGATCCCTGGACACAGTGATCTAACTGGAAATGAGACAGCTGATAGACTTGCTAAAACAGGAGCCTCTAAACAACAAAAGGACAGACCGTGCAGCATGAGAACAGTCAAACAGATTCTCAGAAACAACACAAGAGAAATCTGGCTGAACAGATGGGCAAACGGGCCGACTGGCCGAAATGTCTTTAATGAAATGACCTGCCCAAAAGACAACGACAACATAAACAGACTCAGCAGGAGAAATCAAAGTCTTATCTTTCAGTTCCGAACAGGACACACCAGAGTCAATAGCCATCTAAACCGTATCAACCCTCAGCACCTACCCATGTGTAGGCACTGCTCTCATCCCTATGAAACAACCAGACACCTCCTCATGGAGTGTCCATCACTCACAAACGCCAGGAAAAAACTTTTACAGACACCTCTGACAGTCACCAACTCACTATATGGAACATTAAAACAACTGCAGAAAACCTGCACTTTTTTAAGAATGGCATTGGGCTGACAAGAGTAGATATGCTCAGCAGCATGGGATATCGACAACAACAACAACAACATCTCTTTTTTTATGTTGAGTTCTACCGTGACTATTATTGCCTCTGAAATTATCATTGTATTTTCTATTGTATCTGTTATCCTGGTTTGAATCCCAGTTTCCATAGTTATCATTATCATTTTTGCATATTGATGAAAACCTCTATTTGTTTGGTTTTGAGGTCTCCGCGAAAAATAGTTTTGATAGCCTCTATTATCACTACCTCTGCGGAAATGTCTATAATTATTGGGTGTAGAATAACGAGGACTATCAGGTTGTCTCCAGTTCTTCGTAGAAGAACCACCATTTGATTGATAGCCCTGATTCTGAGTATAGTTCCGGTTATTCTTTCTATTAAAATTTTGTTGAGTACCCTGAAATTTACGCAGGAAGTTTGGGCCATATTGTGCTGCCGAAGCAACTGGTAAACCTTGCTTTACTTTAGAGTTGCCAATGGTCACATGAGGGTGCGCAGTAACATACTGGCAACAATATTCTTCCATTTCTTTTATGTTTTCAGGCTTACGCTCATGAAGAAAAGCAAGAAAAGACTCGTTGAGAGAAGACACTACTTTGTCTCTAAGTAGTAAGTCCATAAGTGCTTCAAATGTATGTTCTGTCTTAGGCAGCTCAACCCAACGTGTAAGCGTGAGACGTATTTTTGCAATAAATTCAGAGAATTCTACTCCAGTTTCTGGCAACATATTTTTAATTGAAGACGATAGCCGTCTTCGTTAAGTTGGTACTTCTTTAATAAGGCCGCCCTGACACACCTCATAATTGTTCTTGTCAGGCTCATTGATAAAGGCTGTTTCTCCTTCATCGTAACTGGGTATATATATCAGAGCACGTTGTAAAGGTGTATTGGTGTAACTAGTCAACTCTAATAACCGGGCACAGTGTCAGGTATATAGGTCACCTTGTCCTGGGACACAATGAGGCCCCAACAAGAATACATTGTTGACAATGAGTGTTGCAATAAATGTCAATACGCGAATGTGTAGACTGTTCTGTAGAGTTGACTGAAAGTTCAAACACTCATTCATGCGTATCTAGAAGTTACTGATGTAGACCACTGTGGACGTTTCAATAGTTTAATTTGACGCACACACTTGACAGAACGGGTACAGTTACAGGAACACAGGTCGACATCAATAGCATAGTGTTGACCCACGGTGTACAATAATAAATTGGCATTCATGTTGAGGAAAATCAAAATGGAACATCAGTATACAAGCATTCAGAGTTCAATAGCTTATATAAATATACATCAGGCCTTACTGACTGATCATGTCAGTTAATATACAAGGCTCCAACCTGATTCCTAGACCGAACCTCTTTAGCATAAACGTAACTTGCACTCTAGCGAAGATTCCGTTAAATACAGTTCAGCCAATATTTTCTGAGAAAACCTTAAACTACCAATAGTAGGTTTTCCTTTCATAAGTATGATCTCTTTATCATCACCTGATAATAAGGGCGTCCCTGTTCTCTGGTAAATGATCAACAATAAATAGCATTCCAAAATGGCTTCTAGTCTTGTGAGCTCTAGCTCACGATAATGATGCACAATGAAGCTTCAATAAAGATGCAGTTCCTAAACATAACTAGTTCTATAACATTCTGCATATTCTTTCCTCATAGTTACTGCATCTATACATAATCAGTGCTGCTAGATAACATGTCGTTCCGACATACTGACATGGTTCCATTCATGTAGCTACCTGTCCATATTAGGCCTAGGAATGAAAAAGTTCGGTAAACAGGACTTTACCTTTGGCATAGGAAAAAACCACTAGCAAACACAGAAACACTCTTCTCCTCGCGTTATGGAATGAACACTAGGGAACCCATGGATTAACCATCTCAGAAGAAAATATCTTCGTTCCCATAATCAAAAGAGATCACAAACTTTGGGCAGGTCTAAGACATGACTTCCCGCCATAGGCTTCATCACCGAAGAACTCCCTAACGTATCTTCATGCGCCGAAAAGCACCTGACCCCTAAAGTACAGTACAAGAAAAATAGTTCCACTTAAACATACTAAGATATCAAGATATATAACATACTCGTCCTACATAGACAAGAACTACACATAGATTCGAGCCATAGACATTCTGAAGCAAGAACAATCTATTTCTAACCCAACACAGAATAGATTAAAGTAAGTCTAGATTCCTCCGCTGAGTTCGATTTTCAGGAACGATACAAGGAGCGATAACTCACAGAATGAATACCCATCGCCTAATCTGAGTTCTGTCCCTTTAGACCGAAAAACGTGCATTCAAAGATAAATATATTTTTATCAGACAAATAAATACATTTTACATTTGTATGCGTAATCCGTGCGCCACCAAAGAATATGTGCGCAACAGATTACCACCCCCCCCCCCCCCGGGAAAAAAATGAAAATCATTTTTTTTCCATCTGAGAGCAACATACAATAGGCTCCCAACGCATAAATACTGCGCAGATGAGAAATATCTGGAATTATTTAAGCCAGATTAAGGCATAGTCGAAATATAGATCGACTGATGAGAATACATCTCAATCTCTCAGAGAAAGCATTTCTCTTAAGCATAAATGTTTCCAGGGAGGTGTCACCAACGCATACTACTATACTTGCAATGACACAATGCATATAACAATTTCAGTTTAAGCATTCTAAGTACATGATTGACAAAAAGAAAAATCATCAACGAGTACCGGTGAATATATATATCAATGAACGTAGTATCATTACGAATTACAATGAGTATCTATCTCGATATAGAAAAGAAAAATCTGTTGTCAAGTTGGAAGTGTTAAGAAGTCCAAGACTCAACAGTTAAGTGGAATCATGTGGGCATCTAGACAGAATGTCTGCCATCACATTATCTGATCCACGGATAGCTCGTACCGAAAAATGAAAAGGTTGAAGAGCGATTGCATATCGAGTAGACCTCGAACTCTTCAAATTCTTACTCTGTATAGCCGTAAGAGCTTTCTGATCGGTTTCTACTATGAAATGTGCGCCTAGAAGGAATCTTTGCAATTTGAGAATTGACCATACCATAGCCAATAGTTCACGGTCTAAGACCGAATAATTCCTTTCTGCAGCATTAAGCTTTCTGGAAATATACATTACAGGATGCAGAGTTCCAGAGTACTCTTGCATTAGTGCCGCTCCAATCCCAGTGGATGAAGCGTCACTACGAAGAACAAATGTCTTATCTGTAGTAGGTAACGCTAAAATAGGTGGTGTTGAAAACATAGTTTTGATCTTATCCAAAGAGGATTGACATTCTTGAGTCCAATGGACTATATTAGGAGACCCTTTCTTTAGCAAGGAAGAAAGAGGTGCCATGATCGAGGACAGATTCGGAATGAATCGTCCATAAAATTGTATGAGACCTAAGAGACTTCGCACTTGCTTTTTAGTCTTAGGAATAGAAATGTTAAGTATTTTACTTGTATTATGGTCCTCTGTATTTAGGAAACCATGACCGACACGGTGACCTAAGAAAGCAATTTCGCTAAAACCAATACAGGCTTTAGAGGGTTTCGCTGTCAGGTTATACTCGCGTAGAGTAGATAATAATTCAACTAACCGCGAATAGTGATCTTCCCAAGTATCGCTGAAAAGACAGATGTCGTCTAGGTACGCAATGACATCTGACCGATAAGATAGAATTCGACGCATCATGCGTACGAATGTAGCTGGTGCGTTTATAAGGCCGAAAGGAATAAAATTCCATTGAAAAAGGCCTCTAGGTGTAGAAAAAGCAGTAAAAGGTTTGGCGCGTTCAGATAGAGGAACTTGCCAATATCCTTTGGACAAATCTAGTTTAGTGAAAAAATGAGATTTAGAAAGCCTAGTAAGTAGCTCTTCTAGTAAAGGCATAGGTTCAGCATCAAACTTCGTGACTTGATTCAATTTGCGATAGTCAACGCAAAGACGTACGTTATTGTCTTTTTTCCGCACAATAACCATCGGCGAAGAATACGCAGAAGTGGATGGTTCAATAATTTTTAAATCTATCATCTCATCCAACTCCTTCTCAACCTGTGCTTGAAAATGCATAGGAATAGGATAAGGTCTGACTCTAATAGGATTATGGTCAGTTAGAATAATGTCATGTTCAATGACATGAGTTTGTCCAGGAATGTCAGTAAGGACATCCTGAAATGTTTGTAACATAGCCGAAACTTGTCGCTGTTCTCCTAAAGATAAATCGGGAGAAACAGTAACATTTTTCCAGGATTCACTAGAATGAAGTGGAATCATCGGAAGCGGAAGATTAACATCCGAAAAACTTGTTTCCTCATCCTGTATTACAGACAGTGATGAGTAATGACCATGTTGGACTGGAGAATCGTCCGTTGCCTGGAAAATAGGCTGTAAATAATCCAGACGTTCATGGAATTCCGTAAGCATATTGATGTGGAAGGTTTTACGCTTCCCATCAATATCGACAATGTAGTCAACATCGGAAATTTTCGAGATTATATCGTACGGACCTTTCCAAGAAATAAGAAGTCTGTTTTCCCTACAAGGTAGCAAAACAAATGCTTTGTCACCAGGACAAAGTTGTCGTAAGGTTCTTTTCTTATTGGCAAATTGTCTTGCTTTCTGCTTAGCAAATTCAGAAGAAGAAGTTGCCAATTTGCATGCTTCGATAATCTTTTCCCTCAGCGCGATGACATATTCATAAGAAGATTTCGTGTCATCGGTAATATTATCAGTGGTTATGAGATCATGAAGCAAAGACATGGGGCCGCGCGGTCGCGCGCCAAAGACAAGTTCAAAGGGAGAACATCCTGTATGTTCATTGGGGACCTCTCTGTAAGCGAAGAGGGCCGCTGGTAAAACCCTGTCCCAATCTTGAGGATGATCCTCAATTATCTTCCCTAAAAAGTTTTTGAGTGTTCTATTTAGCCGTTCGACCATCCCATTGGACATAGGATGATAGATACTACTCAAAGATATCTCTATCTGCAGAGTCGACATCACTTGAGACATGGTATCCGATATTAGTTGGGTGCCATGGTCTGATAATATTTCTCCGGGGAATCCCAGACGAGGAAATATAAGCCAAAGAGCATCTGCAATGTCAGCAGTAGTAATGCTCTTCAGAGGAATAGCCTCTGGCCAACGTGTGCACATATCCACACACGTTAAAATAAACTGATGTCCTCTAGCAGATTTGATCTTAAATGGACGAATGATGTCTATCGCCATTTTCTGAAATGGTCGAATAGGAATGTCTGCAGCCTGAATAGAAGCAGCATGGCGTGGACCTTTGGATTTGACTTCTTGACATACTATACAAGATTGACAATAAATCCGTATGTCTTTGTTCACAAAAGGCCAAAAGAAAGCCGCAAGAACTCTTGACTTTGTGCGGGAAAAACCCACATGTCCAGCACACTGAGAGTCGTGTGCGTGTTGTAAGATTTTAACTCTCAAATTCTTGGGCACAAGAATCTGAGAATGACTTGACTTGTCGGAGTCTTGCACCATACGTACAAGTACGCCATTCTTAATTGTAATCCAAAATTTACGCTTTGTATCTTTATTCGGATCACCTTTCGTTGCAAGAGTGAAGAATTTCTTTAGAGTCGGATCCTCTTCTTGCTGTTTTATAAAAGAGTCACGAGAAATTACCAAGGGATCATCTTGGTTATGCACTTCAATATCTTCAGTAGGTGAAGATTGAGGCACATTAAGAGCTTGAGCTCTAGTGACTACAGCATTAGCGGTTTGCATATTCTGTTTTTCCCAAACGGAAATTTGTTGTGGAGTGCATTCTTTGACTCCGTGAATACGACCGATGATAAGATCAGCGATCCGATTCGGCAGAAGACATGCGTGTACATCTCTTGTAAAGAAAGGAGTAGCAATGCTAATGATAGCAGTAGAGTATTTCTCTAAGGTGCCGCCAAATGTTACACATTTGACTACTTTTCCAGTGGCACGAGAAGGATCTACAAGCGACTGTCTAACACCAATTGTGGTGCATCCAGAATCAAAAAGAACTGAGACTGGATTGTCATTTACTAAACCTCTATGTAAGACAAGAGAACCTCTTCCATCATGCGCGACTGACGCAGGAAGAGCGGGAAGATGATGGCCACAACTTAAAGTGGTCACTGTAGTTGGTTCAAATAATGTTTTGCATTGGGGGCACTGAGATGCTCTCCCTAAATCAAAAGCGGAACATGCCATATTATTAGCATCATTATTATCTTTAGTCTGTTTATAGGCTTTCTGTGACTCTTGCTGTGCAGAGTTTGCCTGATAATGAGATTTATGTTTTTATTCTTGGGATCTACCTCGATTATTATTACCTCTGTAATCATTATTATTCCCTCTATTGTAACCCCTATTTGGGTTTGAGTCATAATTCTCATGGTTATCATTATCATATTCATTATAATGAGTATCTCTATAATTATGGTCTTGTTGTCTCCATGATGGATGACTTGGATAGTTTCTATAATGACTTCCTCTGCGGAAATTTCTATAATTATGACCACCTCTGTATCGAGGGCTGTCAGCTTGTCTCCAGTTCTTCGCAGAAGAACCCTGAAATGATTGGTTTCCTTGGTTTTGATAACTATTATAGTTACCTTTTTTCCAAACTTGTTTTGTTGTCCCTGAAATTTGTGTGAATAATTAGGGTTGTATGGTGTTGCTGGTGCAACTGGCATACCTTCTTTAATCTTAGTGTTGCTAAGAGTTATGTCAGGGTGTGCAGTGACGTATTGGTCACAATATTATTGCATTTCTTTTAGTGTCTTGTGTTTACGCTCATGTAGGAATTCAAAGAAGGGTTTATTAACACATGACATAATCGTGTCCCTGAGCAACAAGTCCATAAGGGCTTCATATGTCTTTTCTGTTTTGGACAACTCAATCCAACGATTAAATGTAAGACGTGTCCTTGCAATGAATTCTGAGAATTCTACTCCTTATTCAGGTACCATTTTCTTAAACAAAATATGGTAACCTTCCTCAGTTAACTGGTATTTTTTCAATAAAGCTGCTCTAATAACATCATAATTATCCTTGTCAGACTCTTCAACCAAACTTAAACTAGTCAGAGAATCACCTTTCAAATTTTCTGACAATTGATTAGCATACTGTGATTTCTCCACATTGTGAGCTCGACAGAAGCGTTCAAAACGATCTAGCCAGAATGTAATATCGTCACTGGAAGGATTGAACGCTGGTACCTTGACCTTATAAGTAATGGGTTTACCACTGTTTCCATTTGACTGATTAACATTACTCATATTTGTCAATTTCAATTTTTCTAATTCAAATGTTAACAGTTCTTTTTGATGTTCATGTTCTCTTATTGCTTTTCTCTCCTCAGCTTCTCTGTCTAATCTTTTCTGCTCAGCATCAGCTTCTAATCTTTTATTTTCAGCTTCTTTGTCTAATCTCTTTTGTTCAGCTTCTCTATCTAATCTCTTTTGTTCAGCCTCAGCTTCTCTGTCTAATCTCTTTGGTTCAGCTTCTCTTTCTAATCTTTTTTGTTCAGCTTCAAATTTTTTTCTTCCATTTGAAGCTTTCTCTCCTTAGCAGCAGCTTTTTTCTCCTCAGCAGCAGCTTTTCTCTCCTCAGCTTGCATCTGCAATCTTAAATTCTCAGCATCTATCTTCTTTTGTTGGGAGCCGCGCTGGTGTAATGGCTACGGCGTTGTACTGGCGACCAGGTGTTCATGGTTCAAACCCGGGCGTCGGCGTTTGAAGAAATGTTTACGGCCGGAAATTTGACTGAATAGCCTGAACGGCTCCTGTGATAAACCCTCTGTGGATGGGAAGGAGCGAAGCTCCTGACCGGGTTGGAAGGAAAGTCCTCAGGTTCCCCAGCCTCGCAATGACATGTCATTGGGCCGAAGGGCTGAAAGTCCAAGTGCCGCTGGTTTTAAAAAAAAAAAAAAAAAAAAAAAAAAAAAAAAAATCTTCTTTTGTTCAACTTCTGCTTTCCATTTATTCTCCTCTTTTTGCTTCTTCTCTTCTGATTTTAATACTATTGCAAATTGAGCAGTTGCAAACTCCTCTAATTCCTTACCAGACTTATCAAAGGATTTCCCTTGTGCAATAAAGTATTCCAATGTAGACATGATGCCTAATAATGATAGCAATCAGTTGACACAAAAATGTAATCTATTTCCAAATAAACAGGAGCAAGTTCTCAATGAACTTGATTAATTAGCTCACAATCCCAATCTCTGTGGGAGACAAGCCTTACAAAGGTCTTGTAAACTTCCTTGTACAACACTAATAATAATAAATTACTGGTCTATACTATAACATACGTGTACTCAACTATCTCATATCATATGTCAACCAAAGACATTAACAAAGGACAAGCATAAAAGACAATATGAAAACAATTGCAGAAATCAACTAAGTCAAATAGAGAAATCAATGAAAATAATCACAGAATCTGTGACGACAACTGCAATGGAATCAACAAGACAAATAACGCCCCAGTGTATAAACATAAATGGTGTATAAAACTAAATTATAGGACAGAGTAGATCTACAAATACAAACAGATCAAACAAAACTAAGGAACACAAAATTATTAACAAAAACAACGAAGAAACGAACACCTCATCACAACTAACAAAAATAGCAACAGATGTTGCCAGCAAATTTCCAATAAAGAAAATTGCTCCCTACAGAACGCTAATATAAGACCAATATTACTCGGTATACCTTATACTAGTCTCCTCCCAACCAGGCCCGCGACATAGACACACAAATAATATGCAAACATGTAAACATTAAACATAAATACATATATGTCATATAAATGCATATAATATAAAGCAATGTGTTGTAGAAGTGTCTGCAGAGAAGGCTCAGTATTACATTAATATGGTTCAGTTTTCAATCAAATTAAACTGCCACTTTATTAAATAATAGATTTATTTACTACTATTGCACTGTTCAATTTTTTTGAGCACACAAGAAGATCCACTGATGAAATATATCCACTTCTCAATAGTACTGAATTTCCTGCTAACCCGGTCAAATATTCACTTGATCCAAGTGTTCTGTTTAATTATGCCTGTACGGAGAAAAATGTCAACAAGCGGTGACCTAGATACAGTAATCGCTTCATAGGTCACGTGAGGAAATGTCAATCAAGTGCAGACTAACACTGCTGGTGTGTCGTATCAGGCGTCAGGGAAACGAACTGGTATCAGTAGCTGTTAACTTCTGGCAATGTCCACTGTGCAGGTTAAGCCCAGAAATCTGGCCTACCACATTGATAAAGGCTGTTTCTCCTTCATCGTAACTGGGTATATATATCAGAGCACGTTGTAAAGGTGTATTGGTTTAACTAGTCAACTCTAATAACCGGGCACAGTGTCAGGTATATAGGTCACCTTGTCCTGGGACACAATGAGGCTCCGACAAGAATACATTGTTGACAATGAGTGTTGCAATAAATGTCAATACGCGAATGTGTAGACTGTTCTGTGGAGTTGACTGAAGGTTCAAACACTCATTCATGCGTATCTAGAAGTTACTGATGTAGACCACTGTGGACGTTTCAATAGTTTAATTTGACGCACACACTTGACAGAACGGGTACAGTTACAGGAACACAGGTCGACATCAATAGCATATTGTTGACCCACGGTGTACAATAATAAATTGGCATTCATGTTGAGGAAAATCACAATGGAACATCAGTATACAAGCATTCAGAGTTCCATAGCTTATATAAATATACATCAGGCCTTACTGACTGATCATGTCAGTTAATATACAAGGCTCCAATCTGATTCCTAGACCGAACCTCTTTAGCATAAACGTAACTTGCACTCTAGCGAAGATTCTGTTAAATACAGTTCAGCCAATATTTTATGAGAAAACCTTAAACTACCAATAGTAGGTTTTCCTTTCATAAGTATGATCTCTTTATCATCACCTGATAATAAGGGCGTCCCTGTTCTCTGGTAAATGATCAACAATAAATAGCATTCCAAAATGGCTTCTAGTCTTGTGAGCTCTAGCTCACGATAATGATGCACAATGAAGCTTCAATAAAGATGCAGTTCCTGAACATAACTGTTCCTATAACATTCAGCATATTCTTTCCTCATAGTTACTGCATCTATACATAATCAGTGCTGCTAGATAACATGTCGTTCCGACATACTGACATGGTTCCATTCATGTAGCTGTCTGTCCATATTAGGCATAGGAATGAAAAAGTTCGGTAAACAGGACTTTACCTTTGGCATAGGAAAAAACCACTAGCAAACACAGAAACACTCTTCTCCTCGCGTTATGGAATGAACACTAGAGAACTCATGGATTTAACCATCTCAGAAAAAAATATCTTCGTTCCCATAATCAAAAGAGATCACAAACTTTGGGCAGGTCTAAGACATGACTTCCCGCCACAGGCTTCATCACCGAAGAACTCCCTAACGTATCTTCATGCGCCGAAAAGCACCTGACCCCTAAAGTACAGTACAAGAAAAATAGTTCCACTTAAACATACTAAGATATCAAGATATATAACATACTCGTCCTACATAGACAAGAACTACACATAGATTCGAGCCATAAACATTCTGAAGCAAGAACAATCTATTTCTAACCCAACACAGAATAGATTAAAGTAAGTCTAGATTCCTCCGCTGAGTTCGATTTTCAGGAACGATACAAGGAGCGATAACTCACAGCATGAATACCCATCGCCTAATCTGAGTTCTGTCCCTTTAGACCGAAAAACGTGCATTCAAAGATAAATATAATTTTATCAGACAAATAAATACATTTTACATTTGTATGCGTAATCCGTGCGCCACCAAAGAATATGTGCGCAACACTCATCTACCATGCTTAGCATACTCAGAGCTTCACCTTTAAGTATATTTGACAATTGATAAACATATAGTGATTTATCTATATTATGTGTTTTACATGAACGTTCGAATCTAACCAGATAGAACGTTATGTCGTCACTGGAAGCATTGAAAGCTGGTAGTTTAATCTTAAAAGTACTAGCATTAGCCTTATCAGAAGATGACACCTTATTTGGATCATTAACATTACCCATGTTCATCAACTTCAACTTCTCTAACTCCAAAGCTAAGAGTTTTTCTTCATGCTCCATTTTTGCTTTTCTCTTCACGGCTTCTAGTCTTTTATTTTCCATTTCTGCTTCTCTTTGTAACTTTCTCTCTTCAGCCTCAGTTTCTCTTTGTAATCTTTTCTCTACAGCCTCAGTTTCTCTTTGTAACCTTTTCTCTTCAGCCTCTTTTTCTAATCTTTTATTCTCAGCTTCCATTTGTAGCTGGATTTTCTTCTCATCAGATTCTCTTTTTTGTTTTTCGTTTTCCATATGGAATCTCCTTTCCTCCACCTGCATCTTCAATTTTAAATTCTCAGCTTCTGTTTTCATTCTCTTTTCTTCCGACTTTAATGCTTTGTCACATTGAGTAGTCGCATATTCTTCCAATTTATCACCAGTCTTGCCAAGGGATTTACCTTGCTCAAGAAAGTACTCAAGTGTAGACATATTGTCTAATAATATGAGTCGAAAACCTGAAATAATAAATTATCTTATTTCAACCTTACTGGTAACAAGTCTTAAATAAAGTACTTGTATAATCACATTATATTATCCCAAAATCTGTGGGAGACAAGTCTTTGGCAAAGAACTTGTATAATCAACTGAATAATAATAATAATACCAGTCAATTCTTTACCACCAATTTGTTATCATAAGTGCACTACACAGCTAATAGTGCATGAGCAAATCCACCAATGTGTTATCATAAGTGCACTACACAGCTAATAGTGCATGAGCAAATCCACCAATGTGTTATCATAAGTGCACTACACAGCTAATAGTGCATGAGCAAATCCACCAATGTGTTATCATAAGTGCACTACACAGCTAATAGTGCATGACCATATATTTATCAATGGTGAATGCTAACTAAGAACAATGTAAACAATAACAAAGATCAAAGACAATACGAAAACATTCGCAGAAATCAACTAAATAAACAGCAAAAATAAAGAAAATGTCACAAAGGATGTTATGATAACTGCGAAAAAGTAAACAATACAAATGACGACACAGTGTATAAACAAAAGGGTGTATAGAACTAAATAATAGGAAGTGGAGACCTACAAATACAAACAAAACAAAAGAAAACTAAAGAACAGAAAAAAATATAATGAAAACAACGAAAAGGTACACTTCGTCACACCTAAATAGAAATAGCAACAAAAGTCGCTAGCAAATTTCACACAGGAAATTTGCAGAGTCCCTACAGAACGCTGATATAAGTCCTCTGTTACGTGGAATTTCCTATATCAGACACCGCCCAACCGAAAAAAACCGCTGAAATATAAACAAATATACACGACATGTAACATATAACATGTAACATATAACATGTAACAAAAGAATGTGAAAGTACAGAAAGCTCAGTTAAGACAATATAAGGGCACAGTTCACAAACACAATGCCACTTATCTTATTACAATCCTATCGTCAACACGGTACAGAACAGGTGGTGATCAGCATTCTAAGGATAGATGATCCAACGTTGATCGCTCATCTGAACTTGCATCCACAAAACTGTAAAGACGATGGCTACAAACTTGAACCTCTGATGAAGTACTGAAAAAGTACGGAACTTGTCCTTCTCATATGAAACAGCAACAAGCTTCAATCGGCACTTGACCTTCTAAATACAGTAACTCGATTCAATCGTCACTTGACCTTCTAAATGCAGTAACTCGATTCAATCGGCACTTGACGTTCTAAATGCAGTAACTCGATTCAATCGGCACTTGACCTTCTAAATTTTGAAGAGACTGCAAAGTTGGCAATCTATCGAGCAGCGCCGGGTACTTTCAGCTCCTAGGTACAGCAGACATATTACGCTTGCACCTTGCCATGTGTAGTGCAGGGAAAACAGTGTAGTAATCTGATATAGCTACTGAATGCATGAAGTGGCGACAGTTCACTGTATGTTGGCTTTCCAATGTTGCACGCCGAATGGGTTATGAATCCCGTAATTTGCTGGATACCAAACCAACCCAGCTTTTGGCCACCATAAATGTAGAAGCCACATTGGCCACCATAAATGTAGCGGTGTTATTTTTCTGGCTACCATAAATGTTGCAGTATGTCTAATGTTGTTGCTAAGATGTAGCCAAGTAATGTACCACTACTATAGACACCAGGGATGTCAAAGGCTGTGACGTAAGGTGTCTTGTCTTATCGGTTGCTTGCTGTAAGTGTAGATGAGATGAAGTTCCACAGATCTACAATACATGGGTCATGAGGACATTACATTCACTCACGACGTGAAAGTCATAGAAGTATGAACTGCTGGTGACGTTTTCCATCATTTATTTATGACGCCACAATGACAAGTACGTTAACATCCATGTACATAAGTCACAAACACTGCAGAACATAGTAATCAGCATAAACAAAGTTCCTCAGTAAATCATGCATATATTATGTAAGCTGATCTCGTATAATTCCAGCTTACAACAGCCTCAGCTCCATATCATCACTCTATGAGTGTAACAAACTCCACTCTGATACTAGTAGATCAGGTGTGTAAATAAGTCTATCGTAGGCCGCACGAGAATGGCGGGTTTATGTGTATAGTTCAAGTTTACCTTTGTAGGCATTTCTAAGTCTAACCTTGATGAAGGCATAATCGCTGGCATAGAAGCTCAAAGGAGCATAATAACTGTTCTCTGGGCCTAGAGTGACCCGTATACATATAAATCTAAGGTATGAGGATACCTGGGTGTATTTCCTAGTAGAAGAGCTTCTCCTGCCTGTAGATAGTGAGCGAGCATAGAACGACAATGTCAAAAATCTAAGCAGACTACAGATTTCAATATTAGGAGAGCATTTACCTTGCTTCGGAAATAACACCACAACACATACGCCTCCAGGCGCTTAGAAACATATCGGGAAAATCCTCATTAGATAAACTAATGCACAAGAGGACTTCCATTTCCCCATCAAAAGATCACAGACGCTGAAAAGAGTCTTGCTCTGCTCATACCAACTCTGTGGTGAACTTCTAAATACAATATCTAAATTAGAATATAACAGTATAGTGCATAAAGTCAAAGATAGGATAGTACTACAAATTTTCGGTGAGAATTGTAGTCGTCGCCTACGCCTTCAGCGTATTATTTGATAACTCTTTGGCCGAACCAAAAAGTGTACCCTATTTTTCATATTCGTCCTTGAGATAAACGTACCACTTTTCCAAGTTCAATGAAGTATTTGCCTAAAATACATTGTGGAAGGGAGGGGCACGGATAGATAACCAACGCAAATCACGTCTCACATTGTTTCTAAAAATAAAACCAACTTGCTAGCCTTGCCCTTAGGCGATTTTCAAAATACGATGTAACGTTAGAAAATGTGGACACTACGATCAAGAAAACACGCTTAGCTCTTATTGCGAATGACGTAAAATCTCGTAATTAGCTTGAAAGTACATGGAAAAAGAATTGAACAGGAGGTAGTTTAAAAATAAACAACTAACAAAGAAAACAAGATAGAATTTTGAACCAAGCCACTTAGCCCCATAAAAATCATATATTCGTGTACCTGAAGACTTGCTGACCAAGAATATGTTGTTAGTTATCAAAATAGTCTATTAAATAATCAAATATGGGTAATAATACATAGAGAATCGGAGATAATGTCAGGTCAAGTCATGTCTGCTTAGACTGGATAGCATATTTTTTTTTAAAGAAAAAATTAGGTGAAAGAAAGGCTAAGATAGTACGATGAAGTAGATTGGATGAAATTTGAAGGAAGCCGAAATATTATTGGCTAAACTAAATATACAAATCTAGTTGGTAATAGTAACACATAGTGGTTTGATATATTTTTTTTTTAAAGTTTCATTCAAAAAAAGAGATGCTTGGTCTCATTGGCCAAAGCTTTTTACATGATAGGAAAAGTAGGCTGCTCGCTGCCATTTTTTCAAAATATTCAGAGGAGCAAGCAGCGATGAGCAGACTTGTGCTTTGTTTAAAACTAACTAACAACAGAAAGCAGTCTGTACAGAGGCAGTGATGAAAGTGTGCAATATTATATTGCCTAATTCATCGTTACTTGTTTATATTTTCTTGATATGTGGTAAGATTGATGTTATTGACTTTTTAATTAAAAAAGGGTTGTGTGAAAAAAGAAAAGGCCATGTAACAGATTGTAATTAAATGGTTCCATGGCAGACTTAGGCATAGCCTAGATGTTGATCCATCATATAAGGGACTATCTAAGAAGTTTAAAACTACAGGACTATATATATGATGGTCATACAGGAACATTACACCTATCTTATTGCATGGAAAAGATTACTGCAGAAATGACAGAGGCGTAGCATCCATTAGGGAAGAGAAAAGAATACTGGTACGAATTGTTTCATCAAACTAAAGTGGAGAAGCAGGGTTGTCAGAGAGAGCTGACCATGTTCTTTTGTATTGAATGTATGTTTACATGTAAATTAGGAGGAATTAGTTTGATATTAAGACAGAACCATACCTTGCATTGACAGGGGTTCCTGTTGGCACTTATCTGGTGACGGTACTCGATGATAGAGAAATTTAGCACGATTTCTGAGAGTCTCTGGTACCTGCTTGTATTAGAGAAGTTCAAGATCAGAGGAGACTGAAGTGTTTGGCCAAACGAACTACAACTGCTGTGATTCCAGGATCCAGATAAGTGCAATATCTGGCCTGAGACAACTTATCACGACTAAAGAAAAATCTCCTGTATAGACAAAAACGTTCCTCCAAAAGACTAACATAAACAATCCTAGTGAAACAAAAGAACAAAAGGGGAAGATGATAATCCCCAACCTGCTTACCAGTAGTTAAATAGAGTAATTAACATCAACTTGAAAATTTGTAACAATGTACTATGGACATATTGTCTGTTGTATGTAAATATCTTTATATATATTTGTAAATATATCTATCCATCTAAATTGATTCTCATTGAACTGTAGTCCTGACCAAAAAAACTTTAGGCTCAGGACCAATAAAGTTTAACAAAAGAAATTTTAAATATAAAATTTAACAGCTGGAGTTAGTTGATTTTATCATAGTATTTAGTATATGTTTGTATATGTTTTTGTATTGAGATTCTTTAACAACACTCTTACAATACCCTAGACACTTTATGTAGTTTTCAGTCACGCTAGTCAATAAAAATATAACTTAGAGTGAGATCGTAGGGTGGTAACAAGAAAGGTACTCTGTAACACAGTTGTCCATTGTTTACCTCAGAGACCTTCACAGTTGATCTCACTCAAGTACAACTATACGCACACCATTCATCTTAACATCAAAACCCACCACAATTTCTTAGACTCTCGACGGGAGTATTTTTCAAACCGCCCTAAATTCTGGACATGCGCAGAAGCGCTCGACCCCTGAGTTCAACTCAAACCGGGCCGATGTTAGACGCATACCAAGCAAAGATACTGGCTAAATCGCGCCTTATATGGTCAGGGAATAACCATCAACTCTGGTTGCAAACATTCCAAGAACAGTGGACCTATTCAGACCATATAAGGAGAACGAACAGGCATCGATCTAAAAAATAGACCGCTAGTTAAGACACAAGAGAAGGTAACAACCATTGTCAAAATGTAACAACAGTTTACCAAGAGTTATAAACCTTTGATCACAAAAAAATTAAAGTGTTCAAATAAGAACGGGTAAATTTATACTGACTCAGAAAAAATCTGTGCGTAACATGAAGATACTGTGCTATCTGGAGATACTTTTGTGATCTTTGTTGTGATAGTGAAATTGCTTGAGTGCTGGCAAGAGATGTGTTAGATGGTGTGTCACACGTTATGTGTAAGATATTTGAGAGCTGATGGGAAGACAGTGCAATAGGTGACCGATTATGGGAATTGGAAATTTATTACCCTGGTAGTCAAGACACAATAAGTGGGTTTAAGATCATGCTATGTTAAATTTATCTCTGAGCTTATGTCCCTGTCCATTATTTATATATGTTTACCACGGAAGAGAATGTTTGAGTGGTATGGACAGTTGAGTATAATGTTGCATGAAAGGAAATAATGAATTTTGGAAATTGGCCAAATTTGCTTTCCTAATCTGGATCATTATTTTATTTCCAGAATTTATGTATCTGCTAGCATAGATCGACCTTGTATTGGCAATACTGAAATCTCATTTTGGCACCACTGACAGTGTCTTGACATGGTTATCGGACATCAAGTTGCTGAGAGGGTCTACAGAATAAATGGTTTTAAGAAGTTATCTCATACCTTGATCATCTTTGCAGAGTACCAGATGCCAGAGAGCAATATTTTTTCTGCTGATGTACTTAGTTATATAGTTCAGATGATATTGCATACTTAAATTTTGAAATGTTGTCAGTTTAATTTATTGTGATCACGATATTTGACTACATACATTGTACATTGTTATAGTTGTTGAGGGTAGGGCATCAGCAGAGTGCTAAATAAGAAACTGTCTCATGGTAATTAGTTGTAGATATCAACACTTATGCAGTCATGGCTTAATGCATGACATTTTTGATTAAATCATTGCCCTTAGTAATAACAATTGGTATAGCATGTGTTGAAATTGTAATGTATGAGAATATTAGGATATGTCTCTGTCTGAAAGGATTACAATGAGTTATAAGAATGTGGGTATAAACTTTGTTTTCATAAGAGAGTCAAGTAGCTGGAAAACTCATTCTTGAAATGAGCATAGTCGTAGACATTTAGGAAGCAGTAGAGCAAGAGTTATCAGTATCTGCTAGAACTTCACAGATACAATTTTGACCAAGGAAAGTTTTGGATTGGAGAACTTAAGGAATATGAGAAGAATTGTTAGATTTATCTTTGTGAATTATACTGATCATTGTGAATGAAATTAGATCTTTTAAGAATGGATTAGGAAGAAGTAAAAGCTTTGGTGTTGAATAGTGAGTAAATTACACCATTCACTGAAATCTTGTTAAAAATTGTGGATTATTCATTGAATAATGGATTGCGTTAAATGTTATAGGACGTACATTACAAATATGACAACTTGGGTTGTTATACATTTTTTGGTTGTTGTTACATGATATAATGATGCCGTGTGATAAATCATCATGGTTTGTTGTTTAAATCTTAATTCTTGTAGTGTACCTAGGGTACTGCGGTGTATGAAACTTAACATTTTTCACAATGAGATGTAGAACATTTTTGTAACAGATATCATAAGAAATTGTTGATGATTTATTTTATGTGATGTATTTTGATGAGGATAAATAACTTATAGTTGTGCAAGAATTTTTCAAGACTTATGTAATTGCATACAACTATATCATTTGTTTCATTTTGGTGAAAGGGTAGGACATTATTATTATTATTATAAGCATTTGCTTCATGTGAGTAGGAAGCATTATAGAGAACTGTGGTATGGGTTAGAATGTGACTCACCCTTTGAAGTTTTGTGTAAATAATCCAGTCACAGAAATTTGACAACTTCTTCAGTGAGATGATATGTTTGTACCCAATCACGAGTTGATGCATGATGCATTCTGTGGTATGTGCCCAATTCTTCGGTGCAAAACTTCGTTTTCCATCTGGAGAGGGGGGTAGATGTCACAGAGCAGTTTCATGGGTGGATGATGGAGTGAGTGGAAGTAAAGGTCACTGAGGTTGTCAATATTTAAGTTTAACTCAGCGATTGAGTTTGGGTCTGACTTCATGTCAGTATGTTGTGACTTGGGCGTGCGCATGGAGAAAGCGTGTTTGGTGAACAAGTCTGGGTGGCTTAGAGAGTACCCGGATGTTACTAGTGGTAGTCTGTGCTTGATAGCCAAGTGGTGTGCTGGAGGCTGTGATTTGTGATCGAGATGGGTGCTCGTATTATGTGACAGTTGAGATAATGAGATAGTGATTATGAATATTGTGATTATGTCTGACATATTGTTGTATAGACGACGTCTTCCCGCCTAGGAGTGTTCTGGAGGAACTTTAGGTAATGTTCGTGGAGAACATATTAAGGCGACGAGTTGGTCCCTCCTTTGGAGCTACAGTGGAGTAAGGCGTTGAGTATTGTCCGCCTTGTAGTTATATTGGAGTAGTATTTATATGGCGATGTTGCATGCCGCCAGTCACTTGAGATACGTGATTTACACCTGTATGGTGAATGGATTCGTGCGATGATTGAATGCCGCACATAGAAACGTGTTGTGTGTACTATTAGTGTGTGGACGGTCAGCCAGTCCGTGGAAGTATTGTTATGAGTTATTTTCCTACAGGCAGTGTCAGCCTGAGTGTGATGTAATGTATGCATAACGACATTATTGATGTTCAGGACTTATGTGAATGTTCTATTAAATGTCATGGAGCTGTACAAGTGGCGTCGTGTTATTCATATCCCTAGTGTTGTTTACCATCTACACACGACACATTCATAATACAGAGCTCGTGACAACTTGGGGAGCTCGCAAAAGGAGTATTTTGGAAACCTGGGGCAGCTTTTAGAGAATCAACAGAAACGCCCAGTGACATAAGTGTTAAAGGAAAAATATAACTTTAACACTATGATATAGTGTATGTGGACGAATCTTGGGTTAATGCTCATCATACGAACGAGAAAGAATAGCAGTCTGTTGACGGAAACCATAGAAGGAAAATTCCCAGAAGCAAAGGTCAACGCATTATATTAGCACATGCTGGCAGCAGACAGAATGGGCATGTCCGTGATGCAGAGCTTATTTTTCAATCAAAGTCTGTAGATGGTAGGGACTACCACAGTGAAATGAATGGGTAAATTTTTCGAGATTGGATAGTGAATACACTCCTCCCGACTCTAGATAGGCCGTGTTGCCTGGTGATGGATAATGCGTCCTATCATAATGTTCTAGCGCAGGAGGATAAAGCTCCCACTTCGGCAAGCACGAAAGACGAAATCAGGAGGTGCCTTGTGAATGAAAATATCTTCGCTGACAACAGCTATTTAAAATCAGAGTTGTTGCAGCTTGTGAGACAGAGGAATAGGACAAAAGTGTATCTGATTGATAAAATCATTCAAGAGCAGGGTCACGTTTCTCTTCGACTCCCACCTTACCATTTTCACCTTAACCCAATAGAGCTGGTGTGGGCTAGAGTTAAAGGGCAAGTGGCCGCCCAGAACACCACTTTTAAAATGTGCGATGTTAAAGACATGACTCGTGAGGCCTTTCACGAATAGACACAGAGTACTTGGCTAAATATGAAGAACACGTGCTACATGAAGAAGAAGATTACTGGCAGCGAGATAGCTTGCAGTTTATCCAACCAATAACTGTTGTGAACTTATTGGAGAAGTCCGATTCGGAATGAGGCACGTCGATCGCATTCCTTCGTTTGTGATAGACTAATTTCATATGCCAATCTATAATAACACACAAACAGTTACGATTTGTCATACCTTCCTGATGTTTTACTGTTATCATGGTTCATTATCTGAACATCATTCCTCGAATCAAAATCACGTGAACAACCAATCACACATTTAGGACACGCCTTTGAACCGTCTTGTCGCACACATGTTGTGATTTACTGTAAGAATTAATGTTACGGGCAGATTTAGGCAAATGTTCCAAGAAGATCAAAGAAAATCGCCGTTTTGCAAATTTCGCGACAGCTGTGGATGGAATGATCGCAAAATCTTAACTGCATGGTAAATCTAAGACTGCATGCAAAAATTCATGTCCATACAACAAACAGTTTTGGAGAAAATTGACGCTTTCTGTGGGCACGAATTTCCGAACGGACTATAGCATAAATGAGGTTGCGTGACTCACATGTGAAGCCATGGGTGATGGTGAACTTGACATTAGGGAACGAGACTGAACGTGTTTCGTTTACATACTGACATGTCTTACATCGTGTTCGGTTACATGACTTGGTCCCAAAGTGGCCATCGTTGACGGTTTTCAAACAGCTGTGAGACTAGGAGGTCCCTCACATTTTTATCCATGTATTCCAGCAAGGGTGGCTCACTAAACACTTCCCGCGTCACCGGATCAGCTTGGAGGAGAGGTAGGTGACGATACAGGATCCTTTTGACAGCAGTGCTGTGAGGGTGATAGGTCATTATTAACTTGACTCTTTCAGAGGAGATTTTGTGGCCGGGTTTGAGGGCCTCTAGACGTGAGATAGGGAGAACACGTTCTAAGGCAGAGGAAAGAACATCCTCTGGATACTGTCTGCTACGAAAGAAGTCCAACATTTCTTGTGCATGGCATAGAAAGTTGTCATCATCTTGGCATAACCGACGGAGGCGGAGAAGTTGTGAGAAAGGCAAAAAGTCACGACAAGCCGGAGGATGAGAGGAAGTATAAAGGAGGTAACTGTGTGCGTCGGTGGGTTTGTACTACACCGAAGTGGTAAGGGGGGGGGGGGGGGGTGATGGTGATAACAATGTCAAGGAAATTAACAGAGACTGTGGAGATGTGAGAGGTGAATTGGATCGCAGTTTGGAATGTGTTAATAAAGTTAATGAACTTAGATAGGTCAGCTTCTTATATATGAGTGAGACGTATGCCATCATCAATGTATCTAAGATACATCAATGGAAAAGGTCCAGGATACTGCTACCACACCTGATACTCCAGGTACCCATGAAAAGGCAGGCATAACTGGGACCCATCTTGGTGCCCATGGCAACTCCACTGACTTGGTCGAAGAACTGTTCATTGAATTCAAAGGAATTGAGTCGAAGGACAAGTTCTGCAAGGCGCAGGAGAGTCTCTGTAGCGATAGAGGGGTGCGTGCGCTGTTCCAGGAAAAACCGGAGAGCTCGGTGACCATCAGAGTGAGGAATGGAAGCGTAAAGTGAGCAAACATCTAACAGAAATAAACGGTAGGTACAGTCTGGGGAAAGCTGGATATAGGAAAAAGTAGAAAGAGCATGGTTTGTGTCCTTTAAAAAGGAAGGAAGCTGCTCTACAATAGGTTGAAAGATGCCGTCGAGGAAGTCTGATATTTTTTCGGTAAGGCAGGCACACGCAGAGACAATGGGTCTCCCAGGGTTGGAGGGTTTATGAATTTTGGGAAGCATATAAAACACAGGCTTGCCCAGACAACTATTATCAATGCGAAGATGAGAAGCGCTGGAAGGTAAGGATTTGTTAGCGATAAGACGTTTGATGGTGTCATGGGCCAGACGATTGTTGAGGACTGTCGCATCATTGTCACGGCGCTGGTAGAAGGAGCTGTTGGTGAGCTGCTTATTACCTTCTTGGAGGTACAGGTCCTTTGGCTATACCACAATGGCACCTCCTTTGTCCGCCGGTTTGATAACAATGCCATCTCTGCGGCGGAGCTTCGAGAGGGCATGCGACTCAGAAGAATGGTTGGAATAACGCAGGCGTTGAGGTTGGAGTTGCTGAATGTCGTGGAGGGTATTCTGAATGTATAAATCAAGAGCGTGGAAAGCACCAGGAGAGGGTGTAAAATTCTTATTCTTGGGAGGAGCGAAGCGTACAAAGGCATCATCTGAGTCAGCCGGAGATCTCTGAGGACCATCATTGTTGCGGAAATGGAACTGAAGTCGTAGACGGCGATGAAACCGGTGAACATCTTGGAGGAGATTATACTGACCATAGGATGGTTGGAGAGGGACAAAGTGCAGGCCCTTGCTGAGGACCGAAAGCTCACCCTCAGAGAGGGGAAGATCAGAGGGAATACAAACAACCTGGCAACGAAATGGAGTAGAGGAGGCAGGGGCAGTATTAGGCGTAGGACTGAGGCAGGAAAGTTTGTCCTTCTTCTGGGCGGATAAAAAATCATACAGTTGCTGGTTGAGGGTATGGATAATGATGCGGATAATGGGGAAGGCAGGAAAGTAGCTGGAGGTGAGACTACGTAAGCGGAGTAGAAGCTGAGACTGCTGAGCACTGATATCTGCCAGGAGGCGGGAATGGATAGCTGAGACAGCCCGCATACGCTGGAACTCACATGTGGTCTCGATGCGCTGTAAGAGGCGATGTTCACGAGGGTGAAGTTGGCCAGCCGAGGGGTTGAAGTGAGAAGTGAAGCCATGAGGGTGAACTTTAAGGCGGAGGCAGGTGCGGATAAAGTGGAGATGGCAAGTGAATCTAATCTTCTTGAATGTAATAAATGCAAAATTAATAGCAATGCGAGATATAATACTCGTCAAAAGTCAAGGGCCACCCTATTATTTTCAATGCACTTTTATATAATCGCATAGAACGATTAAATGAAGGAAGTTTTTAGTAAAAATTGATGCAATATCTTCCTCTGAAAGACCTGTATGCACATTAAGCATAAAACAACTCACCGACAACCAAGGTGATCACGTGCAATTTGGTTTGCTGACCATAAATTCACATTTTTAATCTGTTTTTTCAAACTTCCGTACAACCAAACAGGTGAAGTAATCGTGCTGATTGACATTCCACGTGCAATGGCGACTTTTCGTGAACAGAGTTCACTCTTAATTTGTTTTACAATCAGCAGACTTATGGTAGTTTCATCACTTGCAAAAACGATGCCACCGAGAAGAAGTCTTGACAGCTTACACAGAATGAGTGTTATCTGTCCGTGAGGTTGCTAGACGGCTTGCAGTGTCACACTCTACTATCCAAAGAATTTTGGAGAGATTTCAGGCCACAGGAAGTGTGGAGGATCGCCACCGGCCAGGTCACCCTAGATGCACCAATAGACGTGATGACTGGTACCTATTGTTGTCAGCCCTGCGCCATCGAACTTGACTTGTTCCCCTCTGAGATGTCAGCTGAGACAAACTGTAAACGTTAATGTCAGTCAAAGCACCATTCGCAGACGTTTACATGAATTTGGACTGGCTGCTCGACGTCCTGCAGTCAGAATCCCTCTTACTCCTGCTCATCGCAGAGCTCGTGTTGCTTGGTGTCGCGAGCACATCCGATGGACAAGGCAACAATGGAGTCAAGATACCAGAACGAAATCTTGAGACAAATTGTTCAGCCTGCTGTGGAGGCCATAGGTGGTAATGCCATCCTCCAAGATGATAACGCTTGACCCCATCGAGCTCGTGTGGTGAATTAGTTTATTCAGCAACATGGGATCATCAGGATGGCGTGGCCAGCTCATTCACCTGACCTTTCTCCGATTGAGCACCTCTGGGATGTCCTTGGTCAAAGATTGTCAACAAATCACCCCCTGCCAATGGATGTTGCACAGCTGATTGCATTTCTGCTTCAGGAATAGCAAGCTGTTCCTCAGGATACTCTTCGGACCCTTGTGGACTCGATGCGTCTACGCTGTCTTGAATGCCTTGCTGCAAACGGTGGTCATACCCGATTTTGAAATGTCTATTTGTCCAATATCTATTGTGTGACTTTTGAAAAGCTGGGTGACACACTTCACAGCTTCATTGCGTTTGAATGTGTGTTTCCATTTCTTTACGTGACATGTCAATTTGGTATTCAATAAATGCCGTTTTGAATGATACCAATTACGTTTATATTAGATTGGTTTTATGGTTTCAACCAAGGTTTTTTTAAGTGGCCCTTGACTTTTGACGAGTAGTATATATCAGGTGGTAAGAGGCTGAAGGAGGTGGTTATAGAAGACCGAAGTGAATTAATGAAGTGTTTCAGTGAAGGCCATGTGGCAAATCGAGTGAGTCCACCAAAAAAAAAATATATATATATATAATAAAATAAATAAATAAATATATTTTAAAAAAATATTAATAATAATAATAATTATTATTAAAATAAAATATATAACATTTTTTTATTTTTAGATATAACAAAAAAAAAAATTAAAAAAAAATAATTAACAATAAAAGTAGGTGAATAGATCGAAAGTAAGAGAAAAGATAAAAGTAAAAAGGGAGCAAATAGGTAGACAATGCAGTCAGTAGTGGGGTATGATATAATATAAGTATATGAGGAGAACTGCCGTAAGACGGGGCTAAAACGGTTGAATGGGAAAAAACAAAACACACAAAAAGTAATACGTCTTACAAAGAGAAAGGACAAGAAAAACCTACGTTGCGGCCACAAGGCCTTCGTCAGGGACAGACAAACAAGATACAGGAGGGAAAGAAAATGAGAATTAAGTAGAGAACATGAAACTATAAAAATAAGAGAAAAAAAATTCCCTTATGTCCAGTCACATGCAGCAAGATGGCTGCCACTAAACCGGAAAGCGGAAGTCGATAGTACATTTAAAAAAAAAAGAAATAATGAAAACAAGGACTGGAAAACAGAGTGAGGGAAAAAGGGTGCAAAATTAGTCAGTGAGAAACTAGCCTTCGTCCAGGAAGGACGGATTTTCCCTTATGCCAGCGAGATCGCTGTATGGTTTATATTATAGACTGTAAACTGAGTGCCTCCCATATTTTAGGACCTTGGTGATAATTACGTTGTTAAGTCTAGAGCAGTGTAGTGTCTAGATCGTATTATCTACAGGCCGTAGTTTAATAAGATGTCGATGATTTGAGTGTGTCATTGTCATAGTTTTGCCGCTCAAGTGAGCGATAATTATAGCAGCCATATTGTATAGTTTGTACATTCGTGTGTGGAGGTAATAGTTTAAACTGCTAAGGCAAGTTTACAGTGGTTTTCTCATTTTTGTGTTTGATGGCCGTGTAAGGCCTTATTGTGTGTGTAGATTAAAAGTATTAAAGGGAAGTACCTGTTGAAGGTGTTTATTACTTTCGTCAGCCATTGTTGCGTGGTCATACTGTTGGAAGGGCGAGCCTATATTTGTTATTATAAACCCACACAGCAGTGGTGTAACCCGTGGAGTGTTCTCCATGATAAGTGGTTCCTGACACATTGCAAACGTGATATTTTTAATTAATTAATTAATTTGCACGGGACAGGAATGTGTTAGTGAGATTCTAGTTCAGCAATATGTTACTTCACACAAAAATTTATATAAATTACAATTTTCATTTGTTTTGTATCAACCTTCTTGAATTAGTTATCAACTGGATATACCTTTGAATGTTTGGTATTTTACTACCACAGGATTAAGTACAGCTGAAATATTTACGTGTATGTGCATAATTATTTTTCATTTTTTCATCCTAAATTTTTAATGTGCTACACTTCACAATATATAACAAACAATTATAACATCACATACGAACTCAATAGTATTTCAAAACATTTTACAGCCAATTTCCTAAAGTTTGATGCATAATACATATATCTACTAAATCAATATATGCGTCTACTGCCTGTTTTTATAACATCTGTTGTAGAAAAAAAAATGTCTGCATATTGAGTCCTGGGTAAAACAGCAAAAATGCCTGGGTTAGAATGAGTTAATGGTACTGATTTTGCCACGCGACTTCTAATTGCATTGGAGCTGTATCGATATATAAATATATATATATATATATATATATATATATATATATATATATATATATATATATATATATATATATATATATATATATATATATCAGTGAATGATCTGTGTGGAATTACATTCGTATTCAGCGGAGTCCAATGTGCGTGTTCAACTTGAGTGATTAAGTAATATTTCTATAATTTTTAAATATTCACAGCATGCTTAAAATACGTCGTAAAGCGAATCTAATTTGTAAAACAACTGTATCGACATATGTAAAAACAAAACTTACTTGAATTGTAGTTGTTACAGAAAACAAAATTTTAAAAAGTATGCATGTTTAATTTGAATCACAATCTATTAAGATTTAGAGTTTTGTTTTTATTTTATTTTATTTTTCAATAAGAAGATTTCAATTTTAAAATAATTTGGTTCTCATCGCTTTGGTTAAAAAAAAAAAAGCATAAGCTGGTGTCAAAGATATTCAAGTGAAAATCTGTGAATTCTCACCTCAAAGCATTACACTTCTGGAGATACATTCAGAAAATGTGACTGACAAATGATATGCCAAATCATTCATTGTATTGTATGTACGCATAAGGGAGCCGCGCTGGTGTAATGGTTACCACATTGCGCTGGCGATCAGGTGTTCAAGGTTCAAGCCCGTTCATGTGCATTTGAAGTAGTGTCATTGACCGGGATTTTGACTGAATAACCTGAAAGGCTCCTGAGATAAACCCTCATGGGAAGGAGCGAAGCTCCTGACCGAGTTGGAAGAAAAGTCCACAGGCTCCACAGTATTTAGGAAACTTAAAACCTTAAAAAGTAAGCTAACTTTTATAAATACAGAGGCTGAAAATCTTAAGGGACCACGACTTAAAATACGAAGACTGGGAACCTAGGAATTGGATCACCCGTCATAAGAGAAACTTTCCCACACCAAGTGTTTCGCAGATTCACCCGTCATACACGGGATTCAAAATTTCCAGGCAAAGTGGTTGAGGAGCATTTAACCTACATTACTGGTATCAATCTTAACCAGCGCAAATGGATTGTGTATTCACAAAACTTTGGGGTAAGTGTAACAATTATTTTACAAAGGTAAATTTGACATGTTTTCTTGCTAAGTGGATATATATATATATATATAAGGCTGGCAACCTTATATATTTATATATATATATATATATATATATATATATATATATATATATATATATATATATATATATATATATATATATATATATATATATATATATATATATATATATATATATATAAGGCTGGCAACCTCAACAGATGAAACTAGTATATTCGTAAACCACTACTGCAAGCGCTGGTGAATTCTTCTAGCTAGGCGTTCAAAAAGCCGACAACAGAGGTGACCCCAGACTCCGAATGAAGCAGTAATGACTGATAATTACATCACATTTGCCTAAAGTGTATACTATTTTGTGAGATAAATGCACTTTATTAATTGTAACTCAGACAATTCAGTATTCGCGCTGTCCAGACACATTTCCCCAGTTAATACCTAGAGGAATATTATGAATTTTCATTCATCTTCCCTAAGCTACACTGCGTACTCGGGAATTTATTTCTTTTGAGAAATTAACATCGGAGGGTTGACAGCGAGAATGCGCCTGTTACATACATCAATATATATATATATATATATATATATATATATATATATATATATATATATATATATATATATATATATATATATATATATATATATATATATATATATATAAAGTTAAGTCAAGTTTTATTAAGGGGAGTTAAGCGTTAAAAGACTTGTATGCACAGGTCCGTTTTTTGTAAACACGCTTATAAACACGCTCTGGGTGATGATGATGATTTTTTACTGGGGAGCTGTATACCCAGTAATTTTTGAACACAGCTCTATTGTACCTGCTTGTTAGTTTGTTTAAAAAAATAACACAAGGAAACTGGTCGAACATTCTGTTGATAGGTTGGGGTAGAAGGCGGACGAACTCTACTCACATCTCAGCGAGGGAGTTCGCGCCTGGATGAATTTTTGATGAGCTGTTTTTGAGCAGGGGATATTTTCGTGACAGTTGAATCAGGGCAGAGCTCCGAAATGGATGTTAGACCATTTTCGTCAGTGTGTCCCAGGATAGGATATATTTTGAATAAATGGAATATGTGATAATTCCAGAATATTATATTACTTCCAAGCCAAGGATTATTGCGGCTTGTTTATCATGTGCTGTGCACGCTGTTGTAGATTGAAATAGAACACAGAGAACATATTTATATTAATTTCAAGCCAAGGATTATTGCGGCTTGTTGATCATGTGCTGTGCACGCTGTTGTAGATTGAAAGAGGACATAGAGAACATATTTATATTACTTCTAAGCCAGGGATAGGCTTAATTATATACTGTGTAAGCTGTATACGGATGTGTTGAACAGCTGATGTTCCATGATGTGCTTATGTACTGTGTTACCATATGTCTACGTTTGCTGTGTCGTAATAAACAGTGTAAAACGTTACTAGGAGTTCAACGTTTACTGACTCCGATGTTTGCTATGGTGTGTGTGGTTGCAAGTGACTTAATAGGACTACATGACATTCGCGTGAGTTGACATCTATACATCCACACCCGTCGGCCATCCGTAAGCCCAACACATGCTGAGCGCCTTTATCAGCGTAATTTATAATTACATTTACAAACCCCACCCCCCACTTAACCATTAACACACACACACACACACACATATATATATATATATATATATATATATATATATATATATATATATATATATATATATATATATATATATATATAGCGCCATTACTTATAAGAGGAATTTTGTTGGATTACACCAACTGGGGACTTGAACGGGCTAAAAACCATTGCTTAAATCCTTCACAAAAGGCGACGGACAGATATAAGTTAACCACTGCTCAGCACTATTCCGCATGGTTCTTGACTTCTGAATTATCTTGTGAACAATACCGTCGGATAGAAGCACCATTACACTTCTATCTACATCTCTGCCAAGAGTAATCTTGTACGAAGGTAAACACCTTTGATGACCCAGTTTAGATACTCTTGAGTTTTGGCCATTGTTGGACCACAACTGTAAAGCAGGGGAGACAATCCGTGATAGAAACTCAAAACTGCTACCATCTTTAATCACCTCACAACGTAATACGTGCATACTGACAATGAAGAGCAAATCAGTGGTATATAATACAGGCGTCACCAGCAAAGAAACATGGACAAACTAAGTTAAACAAGAAATAAGGCTCAATAACTCCCGACTATGGTGTCTGTGCCACATTTCTGGTATTTCAGTGAAGGACAAAGAGGCAATTGTCGATCTGTTGTCACGTGCTCGCATTCAACGCTTGTATACACTGCTTGTACAGCGCAGACTACGATGGTTTGACTATGTCAGCAGCATGTAAGATGGATGCACTCCCAAAGGTTTTTTTTTCTATTGACATCTGGCAGATGGCTAAAGAATACCCGTGCGACCGCAGCTGAGGTTCAGAGATGTATACAAGAAAGACATGAAGTTACTGAATATAAATCACATTACCTTGAAGGATCAAGCTGTAAATCGCACCAAATAGCGATGCTCCTTACGGCGCCAACTCAGAATAGGAGAAAATGACTCACAAAAAGCAAAAGAGAAAGGAACACGCTGTAAGAAAAACACGGATTTCACCTTATGGGCAGACCATTCCCTTAGATATAATGCATGTGGCTACTATACAATATGTATTAACTTATATTGTAGAGAAATGCGCTTGCAAATGTCGTAGTGTTGGCTAACATAGACAGAACATCCCAAAAATTTGCTCAGCGTTGTTTGTCCAATCTGCAGATGTGGAGGGCTGTTCCACGATGTCAACTTTCTTTGTGCTGCCGTTTCTTTGTTGAGCGAGTAACTTTTAGCTAGGATAGAGGGGTGCAACCTGTTATTTTTACACGCCTTGTATGTCACTGACTTGTTACCTTTAAATCTTGCAATCGATTTTTCAATCACTTCCCAATGAGCAATAGCTCTGAATAATCGGTGGTAAATATGATAAATTGAATAAAATTTAAATTGATAATCATTTCTTTTTAATTGTATCAGCACGGAAATGATCGATAACTGCAAATAATCTTTGCGTATTATTTCCAACAAGATTGTCTCTCTTGAGCGAAATGTTGATACTTCTCCACACATGCACTATCGCGCGCGCGTGCACAAACACACAACTGACAAATACATTTAAAAAATGTAATTTTCAACTCTCATCAAAATTAAAAAAATATTTAAAAATATTAACTTTCCGTGTAATATACTGAATAATGAAAACCGTGTAATATACTTATATCAGAGATGTGTGCTGTCTGTGCTTCTCTATGGTGCGGAATGCTGGAGAGTTACAGTGAAGGAAATGTCGAAATTGTCCTCTTTTTACACAACATGCCTAAGAAAAATTCACCGAATCTTTTGGCCGAATACCATCACCAACCAAGATCTGTTCACTCGGAGCAAGCAAGAGGACATGCACACCATCATAGCTGGCAGACTCTGGAACTGGGTAGGCCATGTCCTCAGAAGAGACCCTGATGCCATCACAAGAACAGTTATTCTATAGACCCCTGAAGGAAAACGAAAGAGAGGTCGACCAAAAACAACTTGGCGGAGGACTGTGGAGGCTGAGATGCAGGAAATGAACCAGAGTTGGGGCACTGTACGAAGGATGGCCACCGACCGAGCAAAGTGGAATCAATTTGTTATTGCCCTCCAAGACGCCACAAGGCGTAATGGCCACTGACTTCTTTGACGGTCGGCGGCTAAGGATCAAAGAAGAAGAAGAAAGACAAAAAGTGTAATATACTGAATAAGGAAAACCGCCTCCTGTGTTCTGGACTCTGTCACGAAAGGGGAATATAGTTTTAGAAGAAAGATATTCTGGACACTAAGTTGTATCAGGTGATACCAGGATAGTGCCAGATAAGAGACTAGTCTTATAAGCAGTACCCCCTTCTCTGAAAAGAGTAAGGTTATATGGACATCAAAGGTAAGATCAAGCTGTATAACTTCCTAGGTATGATGATAGTGTATTATCCTAGGTTCCTTAATGCTCCTCTCAAGATCCTCCTCTGTTTATAAGCTATGCTAGGGGTATTAACTAAACTATTTACCAACAAGAATTGTAACTTAACTTAAATGATCTAAGTAAGTCTGTTGGTAAAATTTACAATTTATTTTGTACAAGTTTTCTTTTCTTTGTGACAATTTTTCATTGAACTCAAAAGTGATTACAACATAAAGTCAATAAAACCATTTATAAAAATATTCACAACTAACTACAGTCTTTTAAATTTATAAGTATAGTACTTCTTTCCTGGCTGATATTACTCTGGTTGCAGACTGTCTTTATTTTAAGATCAATACTAGATCTTCATAGTTACTGAATTATAGTCAATCTCTGACTAGGAATTTGCCTATCTAAATGCACTGGTTTGTCATCATTATACAATAGGTTCTTTGTTTGTGGTGCTTCTGTTATACACTGGACAGTAGCCTTGTGTGGCCACTTAACTGTAGTTCTGGTTTTGAAGCATGTCACACTTTTGTTCCGGAAAGAAACGGTTAACTGTGTTTCCTCCAGGCAGTAGGTACTGGGTGGTTTTCCCTCTAGAATTAAAGGACGCTCGCGCCACTAGTTCCTTCAGTTGTGGCTGGCTCTTTAATGGTGTACTTTTATTACAGGATGTAACCTGAAATATAATTGGTTAACCACTGTATTGTCTAGCTCTATCTGACTATCACAGATGTACGGGATGAGAGACTGTTTCAGACAGTGTGCAGGTAGATATACAGGGCAGAATAGATCAGTAATAACACAATCCAGTTTACCGTGAATATAATCTTTCTCCAAATTCTTGGTTATTGCTATTTGTTCATGATTCGCCTCCATACAATTATTAGGTCTTGTGGAAAATAATGTGTAATATCTTAATCATTACAGTAATACCGGCCTTAATACATCAGTATACTACATGCCGACAGATGCCCACAGCTATCTTCTGTATTCCTCTTCTCATCCTCGGGCTTGTCGTAATTCCCTTCCATTTTCACAAATTCTCCGCCTCCGCCGTTTGTGCCTAGACGACGATGACTTCCACTTCCGAGCCAATAATTGTTTGATTTCTTCCGTAGCAGACTTTATCCGGAACATGTTCTCACCTCTGCCGTCCAATGTGTGCACCCCATCTCTCGTCAGGAGGCCCTCAAACCTCACTTTAAATCCACTTCGGATAGAGTCAAATTAATCTTGACCCATCACCCTCACAGTACTGCAGTCAAAGAGATCTTTTTCCGCCACCTCCCTATCCTCCAAGCAGAGTCTATGACCCAAGAAGTATTCAGTGAATCACCTTTGGTGGAATATAGACGCAACAAGAACTTGAAGAATCTTCTTGTTCACAGCCGTCTCCCAAAGGAGAATGCCACTCACTTTGGCACACTACCCTGTGGTCGGACACGATGCAACACGTGCAAGTATGTCATCTCAACCTACAAGATGTCTTTTCCTGAAGCTACGTACACCATCACCAGTAGCTTCACGTGTGACTCGCGTAATGTCATTTATACGATCATATGTAAGCGTTGCTGCAAAACCTATATTGGCCAAACAGGCTAACGATTTTGGGACAGATTCAGCCAGCACTTAAATGACATCTCTCAGCAAAAATCCACACCAGTTGCCATAAACTTTAATGGTCCTCCTGACCACCATGGTCCCATCGACATCCAGGTCACAGCGATCCGATACTGCTCCTCTGACACTGCTAGCCGAGAACCGTCTTATCCACCGCATGGGGTGTCTAAAACCAGTTGGTCTTAACACTTTACACACCTTTGTCTGAAGTCACCTCTTGCTCTATTTTGACTCTTTCCACACTTATCCTATTATTCTTTGTTATGCCGTCCTCCTTAATATGTATAAATACACTGTTTTTAATATGTCTTGATTTTTTTTATTTCATATTTATTTATCTCCAACTCATTCTGTCCTCTTTTATTTCCAGTCCACACTTTTATTACGTTTGGGTTGTTTATTGTTCAGTTTCGTTTTTTAGTTTTCCCTGACGAAGGCCTTGGGGCCGTAACGTAGACTACTTTCTTTGTCTTTTGTCCTCGTAAGACGAATCGCCTTTCTTCGATTTTTTTTTCACACCCATCCATTGTACTCTACGTCTTACTGCAGTTCCTGTGGTGAACTTCTAAATACAATACCTAAATTAGTATATAACCGTATAGTGCATAAAGTCAAAGATAGGATAGTACTACAAATTTTCAGCGAGAATCGTTTTCGTCGCCTACGCCTTTAGCGTATTATTTGATAACGCCTTATGGCCGAAATAAAGGTACCAAATGCTTCTGGGTAACCTTGAGATAAACGTACCACTTTTCCAAGTTCAATGAAGTATTTGCCTAAAATACATTGTAGAGGGTAGGGGCACGGAAAGATAACCCAACGCAAATCACGTCTCACATTGTTTCTAAAAATAAAACCAACTTCCTAGCCTTGCCTTAGGCGGTTTTCAAATTACGATGTAAATGTTAGAAAACACGCTTAGCTCTTATTGCGAATGACGTAACTATCGTAATTAGCTTGAAAGTACGTGGAAAAAGAATTGAACAGGAGGTAGATTAAAAATAAACAACTAACATAGAAAAAAAGATAGAATTTTGAACCAAGCCACTTAGCCCCATAACAATTATATATTCGTGTACCTGAAGACTTGCTGACCAAGAATATGTTGTTAGTTATCTAAATAGTCCATTAAATAATCAAATATGGGTAATAATACATAGAGAATCGAGATACTGTCAGGTCAAGTCATGTCTGCTTAGATTGGATAGCATATTTTTTGGGAAAAATGTAGGGACAGAAAGGCTAAGATAGTACGATGAAGTGGATTGGATGAAATTTGAAGGAAGCCGTAATATTATTGGCTGACCTAATATACAAATCTAGTTGGTAGTAGTAACGCATAGTGGTTTGAGATATTTAAAAAAAAAATTCATTCAAAAACAGAGATGCTTGGTCTCATTGGCCAAAGCTTTTTACATGATAGGAATAGTAGGATGCCCGCTGCCATTTTTTCAAAATATTCAGAGGAGCAAGCAGCGATGAGCAAACTTGTGCTTTTTATTAATAATACTACCATCTGAAAGCAGTCTGAACAGAGGCAGTGACGAAAGTGTGCTATAATCGATTGCCTAATTCATCGTTACTTGTTTATATTTCCTTGATATGTGGTAAGATTGATTTTATTGACTTTTCATTAAACAAGGGTTTGTGTGTAAGAAAACGCCATGAAAAACGATTGTAATTAAATGGTTCCATAGCAGACTTAGGCATGGCCTAGATGTTGATCCATCATATATGGGACTATCTAAGGAGTTTAGAACTACAGGACTATATATATGATGGTCATACAGGAACATTACACCTATCTTATTGCATGGAAAAGATTACTGCAGGAATGACAGAGGCGTAGCATCCATTAGGGAAGAGAAAAAGAAAACTGGTACCATTTGTTCCATCAAACTAAAAGGGAGAAGCAGGGTTGTCAGAGAGAGCTGACCATGTTCTTTTGTATTGACTATATGTTTACATGTAAATTAGGAGGAATTAGTTTGATATTAAGACAGAACAATAACTTGCATCGACAGGGGTTCCTGCTGGCACTTGTCTGGTGCTAGTACTCGTTCATTGAAGAAATCTGCACGATTTCAAAGAGTCTCTGGCACCTGCTTGTATTAAGAAGTTCAAGTCCAGAGGAGACTGAAGTGTTTGGCCAAACCAACTACAACTGCTGTAATTCCAGGACCCAGATAAGTGCAATATCTGGCCTGGGACAAACTGTCACTATTAAAGAAAAATCTCCTGTCTAGACAAAACGTTCCTCTAAAGAATATAAGAAACAATCATAGTGTAACAAAAGACAGTGGGATGATGACAATCCCCAGCCTGCTTCCCCGTACCAGTATTTAAATAGAGTAAATCACATCAAAGTGAACATTTGTAACAATGTACTATGGACATATTGTCTTTTGTATGTAAATATCTTTAAATATATATTTGTAAATATACCTATCCATCTAAATTGATTCTCATTGAACTGTAGTCCTGACCAAAACAACATTAGGCTCAGGACCAATAAAGTTTAACAAAAGATATATTTAAATATAAAATTTAACAGCTGGAGTTAGTTGAGTTTATCATAGTACTTAGTATATGTTTGTACATGTTTTGTATTGAGATTCTTTACAACACTCTTACAATACCCTAGACACTTTATGTAGCTTTCAGTCACGCTAGTCAAAAAAAGATTATAACTTAGAGTGAGATCGTAATGTGGTAACAAGGAAGGTACTCTGTAATACAGTTGTTCATTGTTTACCTCAGAGACCTTCACAGTTGACCTCACTCAAGTACAACTATATGCACACCATTCTTCTTAACATCAAAACACACCACATATATTGGGGGCTCGTCCGGGATTTGAATTTGGCATATATAGAGGAATGTTTGAAATAGGAATCTCATACAGCATATATTAACTAACTCCAGGAATAAAAATTAGAAGTAATATATAAATTCAAGATTGTATTATTAGTGTTAGTAGAGGTTAGAAACACCCCCTAAGAAGATAAAAATAATTAAGAGGAGATTTACAGTGATAAGTTGTCACAGCCAGTAGTAATTAGTTAATTATAGTTGGTATTTATTTTAGTTAAGTTTAAGATTGTCTTAGAACCTCATTAGACCTGCTTGAGTTAGAATGGCTGATTTGGCCAAGTTTAATTCTGCCGCTGTGCAGGCTGCTAAAGAGATGGGCATGGATGGACCAGAGCTGGTCCAGTATGTAACCTCAGAGGTGGACAAATTTATTGCCGGAGAAGATAAAAGAATAGAGAAAGAAGCAGAAAGAAAATTAGAGGCTGAAAAAGAAATTAAGAGGCTGCAGATTGAGGCTGACAAGGAGGCTAGGGCATTGGAGGCAGATAGGGAGGCAGAGATTAAAAGGCTCCAGTATAAAGAGAAGAAGTTGGAGGCAGAAGAAAAGAGACTGGCTGCAGAAAGAGAAGAAAAGAGACGGGCTGCAGAAAGAGAAGAAAAGAGATTGGCTGCAGAGAGGGAAGCAGAAGATAATAGATTACAAAGGGAGCACGAGCTACGACTAAGGGAGTTGGAATTTCAAGGCCATGCTCCTGAAAATGGTGCCAGCCCCTTTGCCTCAGATGCCACTGCTAGTCAGGGAGCCTCAACCTCGGCTATGGGTTTTCATTTAGACCATTTTGTTGAGAAAGACGATGACATAGAAGGGTATTTAAGTAGGTTTGAGCTTTTGGCTACTACATATGGGTTAAAGAGAGAGAGGTGGAGCCTCAAGTTATCCCAGGGGCTTAGGTGAACAGCTTATGAAGTTTTTGCCAAAATGAGCAGAGATGACCAAGACAATTACGACATGTTAAAGCAGGCTCTTTTGTTAAGATATGAAAAAATGGAGAATTTTATAGAAAATAATTTAGGAATGCCAAGCTACTGTCGGGTGAGACCTATCACCAGTTCTCTGCACGGTTAGAGACTTACTTGGAGAAATGAACTGCTCTGGGGAAAACCCACGATTTTAAGGAAATGATCCTGATTGAGCAATTAAGAGAGTCCATGGCTCCAGACCTGAGAAAGTTTCTCATGGAACAAGGTGCAGAGAGGCTGGGTGAGTTACTCAATGTCGCTGAGAGGTATAAGGCAGCCCTAGCTGAAGTAGCTGGCACTAAAAAGAAACAGGTGGACAATTTTAAGGCACCACAAAACTTTAATAGGTTTGACCATAGAGAACAGAACAAAGGTAAGCAACAGTTTGATAGGCCACACAATGACTATAAAAATAAAACCCCAGAATTCAGTGAAAGGAAATATGATGAAAGAAAACCTTTTAACCAAGGAAAGAGGTGGTGTAAAAAGTGTCAGATGAACAACCATAACACCGAAAATTGTAGAAGGAAACCTCCTAATTTCGCTGCAATGAAAATGGGGAAAAAGGGAGTAAAGGTCAACTCTACTGAACAACAGGAACCTTACCACCCCCCAGTGTTTGAAGATGTAACATGCAATGGAGTCACTATAAGGTGTTTGTATGATACTGGATTAGATTATGATTCAGTTGTGAGTTCTCACCTAGTGCAGGCAGATCAATACACCACAGAAACAGTGGAGATTCAAGCTGCAACCAAGGACGTAGCGACCATGACACTTCCCGTCGCCAGGATCAATGTGAAAACGCGATATGTGGAAGGAATCATAAAAGCAGCAGTGATAAATGAACCAATCTACCCTCTGATATTGGGGTTTAGATATGTCTTCTTGGGGAATCCCAAGAGACCTGTCATCATCGCAACAGTGCAGACCAGATCACAGTCTAAAAAGGAGGAGGATAATCCCATAAATACCCATCCAGATGAGATGAGGAAGGCGCAGGCGGAGGATAAGACCCTCAAGCCTTGTTTTAAGAAATTGCCCAAATGTCATACACCTCCAGGCAAGGGAGACTTCTATATGAAGAACAAATTGATTTATAGGAAGGCAGGAACTGGATCCATTGGTCACGGACAGCTGGTCCTTTCCATTTCATATAGGACTAAAGTGTTGGAACTAGGGAATGCGATTTCCTTCAGTGGTCATATGGGGATCAACGCAACAGGACAGCGTATAGCTTGTCATTATTTCTGGCCAGGAATAACTGAAAACATAAAGAGATATGTAAAATCCTGTCCAGAATGCCAACGGGTAGCTCCAAAGCATTGGACTGCTCCAGCAACTCTAGGGGAAATGCCCATAGTGGGAACACCTTTTGAGAGAGTTGCCGTGGACATTGTGGGACCTCTCACTCGGACCAAGAGGAGGAACAGTTACATTCTGACTCTGGTGGACACTTGTTCTATGTGGGGAGAGGCGGTAGCCCTGTCATTAATCGATTCGAAACATGTGGCAGAGCCATTACTTACAATCTTCACCAGGTTAGGCTTTCCCAACCAAATTTTGACTGATAATGGCTCTCAGTTCAAAGGGAAACTAACTGAAGAAGTATTCAGGATCTTTCAAGCCAAACACTTTCATTGTAGCCCGTACCGTCCCCAAGGAAATGGCCAAGTAGAAAGATTTAACGTGACACTCATGTCGATCCTGAGAAAGTTGGCACATGAAAAACCAGATACATGGGACCAATACCTTCCCGCCGCCCCGTTTGCCTATCGGGAGGTACCCCATAGTTCAACCGGTATGGCCCCGGCAACCTTGTTATTTGGAAGGCCAATAAAAGGTCCATTGGAAGCATTGTTAAGGACTTGGACCGATGAAAGGGCAGAAGAAAATATTACCTCATCATATCAATATGTGAACGAGCTGACCACTCGTCTTAAAACTGGCTGGAAACTTGCCAATGAAAATTTGAGACAAGCCAGGAAAAAGCATGCTGCCTATTACAATAAGAAAGCGAAGGACAGAGAATTAGCTGTGGGAGAGAAAGTGCTCCTTCTACTGCCCGGCAGCCATAATCAATTGCAAATTCGATGGCAAGGTCCATATACAGTTCTATAGAAGGTGTCTAGAACAAATTATAAGATAGATAAAAAGGGGAAAGAGATAATCTATAATGTGAATGTCCTGAAAAAAATATCTGCACAGAGAAAACCAGGAGGAGACACACCTGCTGACCTTGTCTGTTGCAATGGGAATGAAAAAGGAACCACTCACCTCTCATGAATATCCTTTACACCCCTGTGAGACCGCTGCACAGGTAAAAATCAGTACGCACTTAACGAAATCTCAGAGGGAGAGAGTGCAACAGGTTCTGGATGATCATACAGATGTGTTAACGGACCGACCGGGGCATACAAATTTATTAGAATATGATATGAAACTCATAGGCCCAACACCAATCTGTATGAGAGCTTATTCGATTCCGTTGTCTAAAGAAAAAGCTTTGAAGGAGGAGATAGATTATCTGTTGAGAGAACGGATTATCTCTACAGTGAATCTCCTTACAGCTCCAGTGTAGTTCTGTTGAGAAAACCCTCTGGAGAACACAGACTGTGTATAGATTACAGGAAACTGAATGCTGTCACAGAAGGTCAGGTGGATCCATTACCTGATACAAATCAGCTGTTTGCCAGGGTGAATAAAGCTACATATTTCTCTAAAGTGGATCTGAGCAAAGGCTACTATCAGATTTCAGTAAAGTCGGAGGTTAGACCTTATTTAACCTTTACCACCTCGGAAGGACATTATGAATTTAACATGTTGCCATTCGGGCTGAAAAATGCACCGAGTGTGTTTTCGAGATTGATGAGAAAGTTACTGGAACCCCTGAATAATCCATGCATCACCAACTTCATGGATGATATTCTCATAGCGACTGAAACATTTGAGGAACACATTAACTCTCTGGATATGTTGTTTAATCGACTTAGAGAGACAAATTCACTTGATGGGGAATTAACCCCAGTTGCTTATGCTAGCCGTAAGTTGAACTCAGCAGAACAAAAATATTCAACAAGTGAAAAAGAATGTTTAACTGTCATATGGGCTATAAAAAAGTTCCAGATTTATCTTTATGGTAAATCATTTAAGATCCAAACAGATCATAAACCACTCGTGTGTCTGTCACAAGCAAAGCATGAAAATGCTAGATTATTACGGTGGTCGTTGCTCCAACAGCCATAAATGTTTACCATAGAATATATTCCAGGCAAAACCAATGTAGGTGCTGATTTTTTAAGTAGACATCCGTACGACGAACATCAGAGTAGTCACCAGGTATAAGTAGCAAATTTATCTATGTGTATTTAGAAGTAGGAACTGACATATGATAGTCTATTCTAAGTGGGGAGATATGTGGTGAACTTCTAAATACAATACCTAAATTAGTATATAATCGTATAGTGCATAAAGTCAAAGATAGGATAGTACAACAAATTTTCAGCGAGAATCGTTTTCGTCGCCTACGCCTTTAGCGTATTATTTGATAACGCCTTATGGCCGAAATAAAGGTACCAAATGCTTCTGGGTAACCTTGAGATAAACGTACCACTTTTCCAAGTTCAATGAAATATTTGCCTAAAATACATTGTAGAGGGGAGGGGCACGGATAGACAACTCAACGCAAATCACGTCTCACATTGTTTCTAAAAATAAAACCAACTTCCTAGCCTTGCCTTAGGCGGTTTTCAAATTACGATGTAAATGTTAGAAAACACGCTTAGCTCTTATTGCGAATGACGTAACTCTCGTAATTAGTTTGAAAGTACATGGAAAAAGAATTGAACAGGAGGTAGTTTAAAAATAAACAACTAACATAGAAAAAAGATAGAATTTTGAACCAAGCCCCTTAGCCCCATAAAAATCATATATTCGTGTACCTGAAGACTTGCTGACCAAGAATATGTTGTTAGTTATCTAAATAGTCCATTAAATAATCAAATATGGGTAATAATACCTAGAGAATCGGAGATACTGTCAGGTCAAGTCATGTCTGCTTAGATTGGATAGCATATTTTTTGTGAAAAAAGTAGGAACAGAAAGGCTAAGATAGTACGATGAAGTGGATTGGATGAAATTTGAAGGAAGCCGTAATATTATTGGCTGACCTAATATACAAATCTAGTTGGTAGTAGTAACGCATAGTGGTTTGAGATATTTAAAAAAAAAATTCATTCAAAAAAAGAGATGCTTGGTCTCATTGGCCAAAGCTTTTTACATGATAGGAATAGTAGGATGCTCGCTGCCATTTTTTTCAAAATATTCAGAGGAGCAAGCAGCGATGAGCAGATTTGTGCTTTTTATTAATAATACTACCATCTGAAAGCAGTCTAACAGAGGCAGTGACGAAAGTGTGCTATAATCGATTGCCTAATTCATCGTTACTTGTTTATATTTCCTTGATATGTGGTAAGATTGATTTTATTGACTTTTCATTCAACAAGGGTTTGTGTTTAAGAAAACGCCATGAAAAAAGATTGTAATTAAATGGTTCCATAGCAGACTTAGGCATAGCCTAGATGTTGATCCATCATATAAGGGACTATCTAAGGAGTTTAGAACTACAGGACTATATATATGATGGTCATACAGGAACATTACACCTATCTTATTGCATGGAAAAGATTACTGCAGGAATGACAGAGGCGTAGCATCCATTAGGGAAGAGAAAAAGAAAACTGGTACCATTTGTTCCATCAAACTAAAGGGGAGAAGCAGGGTTGTCAGAGAGAGCTGACCATGTTCTTTTGTATTGAATGTATGTTTACATGTAAATTAGGAGGAATTAGTTTGATATTAAGACAGAACCATAACTTGCATCGACAGGGGTTCCTGCTGGCACTTGTCTGGTGCTAGTACTCGCTCATTGAAGAAGTCTGCACGATTTCAAAGAGTCTCTGGCACCTGCTTGTATTAAGAAGTTCAAGTCCAGAGGAGACTGAAATGTTTGACCAAACCAACTACAACTGCTGTAATTCCAGGACCCAGATAAGTGCAATATCTGGCCTGGGACAAACTGTCACTATTAAAGAAAAATCTCCTGTCTAGACAAAACGTTCCTCTAAAGAATATAAGAAACAATCATAGTGAAACAAAAGACAGTGGGATGATGACAATCCCCAGCCTGCTTCCCCGTACCAGTATTTAAATAGAGTAAATCACATCAAAGTGAACATTTGTAACAATGTACTATGGACATATTGTCTGTTGTATGTAAATATCTTTATATATATTTGTAAATATACCTATCCATCTAAATTGATTCTCATTGAACTGTAGTCCGGACCAAAACAACTTTAGGCTCAGGACCAATAAAGTTTAACAAAAGATATATTTAATTATAAAATTTAACAGCTGGAGTTAGTTGAGTTTATCATAGTACTTAGTATATGTTTGTATATGTTTTGTATTGAGATTCTTTACAACACTCTTACGATACCCTAGACACTTTATGTAGCTTTCAGTCACGCTAGTCAAAAAAAGATTATAACTTAGAGTGAGATCGTAATGTGATAACAAGGAAGGTACTCTGTAATACAGTTGTTCATTGTTTACCTCAGAGACCTTCACAGTTGACCTCACTCAAGTACAACTATATGCACACCATTCTTCTTAACATCAAAACACACCACAGTTCCCCTTAACTTCCTAGACTTAATATACATTTTTTGACTGCACCGTGTCTCTGTTATATCGTATCTCTATCTACCTGTCCTGCTTATCCCACGATCCTATCCTATCTCTTCTTTTTCAGTATTGCATATTATTTTATATCCTAATTATTTATTTTCGTATTTCCCTACTCTTCCTTCATACCTTATATTACCGCACTCTATCCTATTTATTTTTTGTTTCATTTATCTCTATTTTCATTAAGCGTTTTTTATTTTTTATTTATTATTTATTTTATATTTTTTTAATTTTTATTTTCTTGACGTTTTACTTTTCCGCACTATGCTCTCTCTTAAATATTTTATCAACTCTCTCCGTGTGTCGGTCACCACCAGCTTTAGCTCCCTGTCTCCTGATATATCCTGTGCCGCTTATTGACTTTGGATTCGTTACTTTCAAGAAAACTAGATTCACCTCTCATCTCCACTTTATTCATACCTGCCTCCACCACACAATTCTTCCTAATGGATTCTCTTCCAATTTTCATCCATTTGCTGGTACACTCAATCCTAGGGAACAACGTCTCCTACAACGAATTGGGACCAGATGTGGCTTTCAACGTATGCACGTAGTGACCGCCAGTCACTCCTGCCTTTTATCGGACCTCAGTGCCCAGCAGACCCAGCTTCTGCTTCACTTACAGCAATTCGTTGTCTCACCTCCAACAACTTCCCTTTCTATTCTGTTATACGCACTACTATCCACACACTGAACCGGCAGCTGCATGAGTCCCTTTTCACTACTAAACACCATAAACTATCCCGTCTCATTCCTACCCCCAAAGCTGCCCCTCTATCATGCACTCAGGTAGTCTGCATCCCACCAGATCTACCCCTCTCTGAGTGAGAGCGCTCTGTTCATAGTAAGGGCCTAAAATGTGTTCCTTTTTTGTCCAACCCTAGACTATACAATCTCCTACAGGATGTTCATCGGTTTCACCGTCGCATGAGGCTGACGTTCCATTTTAGACAGGGAGACAGCACTTCGCAGTCTCAGGCTGAATCCGACATCTTCGCAGGCTTTTCTGACTCTACGAAACCTCCCTTTACACCTAAACCTGGGGCCTTTCATGCCCTGGACCTGTATATCAAGAACACCATCCATGACATTCAGCAGCTCCGTCCTCATAGATTGCATTATTCCAATCTCACTTCGACAGAGTCCCGTGCTCTCTCCCTTCTTCGCCGTAGAGACGACATTGTCATCAAACCGGCTGACAAGGGAGGAGCCATTATCGTCTGGCAGGACTTATACATAAGTGAAGGTAAAAACCAATTGACCATTGGCTCTTTTTACAGGCCCAGGACCAGCGATGCGACTGTCTCTAACAATCGCATTGTACACAACACTATTAAACAGCTCATCACTAGTAATGCTCTTCCTCCCCAAGCATCTCATCTTAGGATTCATGACAGCTCTTTGGGCAAGCCTGTATTCTACATGCTACTGTTGCGAGATGTGGTACCTCTTGCTTTGTTTGTGACAAAACAATGTGTAGCGCGACACACACACACACACACACATACACACACAGCGCAAGGATAACACGCGACGAATCTTGCTTTGAAGTTTGAAGAAGGCGGAAAAAATGTGACTTACGTTCAGCCGGACGGTACTGAAGAATGAGGAAATAGCTAATATAGGGAATGGCCGACTTTAAAAGTTTGCATTTACAGGAAATTAAATTTAAAACTACAAGAAAACGCCTGGTTGGAATACATTTAAATAATAATAATTCACCAAAGGAGATATACTATAAATGATATCCAAAAGGATATTATTCAAATATAAATAGTTTTAAAAATAATTAACATTTTTCATCGTTATCACATCTGCTAAAAGTTAGCTAATAATATTTAAAAATTTATTATACATACATGCCTAAACGAATTGCGATCAAACTTGAATAGAATGAAAGCCTCATATGGGGAAAATGAAAGGATACCTAGGAAGGAAGGAAGGATATAAGTGTGTAGTGAAAAGAAGAGAAAACAAGTACAGAAAAAGCACAGATCGCCTCATATCGCCTCAAACCGAGAGATTAAACGAAAATCTTTTGGGACTTTAGGAGGTGCTTTATCGTACGTGATATATACCCATATATAAGGACAGAGCGGTGCGTCGAAAATCACAGGGCAGGTTAAATTCAGCCAATAAAGTCTCACCGTGAGCGTATTAATCATAAGAGGGTACGTAAGTTTATTAAAGAGATAAGTATGACTAATATCATTTTATGTCAGATTTTATTTACGATTTTATTGTATCAGATATAATAAAAAGGGAATGACGCTAACTAGAGATAACCTCGACCGGCATTGTCAGGAAGCATAACCATTAATTGGTTAGCCAAATATATCAAGGCTAGTTCTTGTCTGGAAGCTTACGACATACCAACAAGTACATTAATGACTTGACATCCATAAGTGGAAGGCAAAGGTTATATCGTACCCATGTATCATAACATGTGATTTATTCATGTATTTTGTTAATTCTGCACAGTAGACGGTATTTTATCATGCTATCTCTGTAACATACTGCCATGAATCCTTCATTTATATACAAACACTGAAGACATGGTCGCATCATGAACAGCAGTTGGTGGTGAGATTGTTGGAACACCATGGCCACCTATCACCTTTTGTTCCAGGTTTTTATGATCATTCCTGATCGAGAAACTAGAGTCTTGAGGACCGTTGATCCTGCTAACTGAAGCCTAGAGGTCAACCAATCTTCAACACCTTAGTCCCCCGTAGTTATAGGGCGGGCTGAAGGACAGTCTGTTTATTCAAGTGTGTCTCGGGAACCTCAAGCAGACGTGGCTAAAATCAGATGAGTTTTATGTGTATCCATCCAACAAATCCTGTGAGCCGTTTCTAAAGCGATGGTCAATGATGATATCATCTAGAAACTAGATAGCAATGCATAAACACTATACTGTGACAGACTGTTCTAATTTCATTGGAAGTTTCATCCAAGATTTTTTCTACTATTTATTTTAATTTGTAACTATAAATAATCATACATTTTACCATCTTCCAACACCCATTTCTCATTACAAGAATATATAGATGTACATAATAAATTATGAAATTGTACTCATTTGACTTGGTAAATTTTTAACTGTTAAATTTTGAGTTACTTTTTCTAATTTAATTATATTATCACATAGGATTACTATAGCGAAAGTAGCACCATATAATTCTGAAGTCTAAATCTATTGTCCAGCTCAGAGTATTCACAGCTGTAACTCACTTGTGATACCAGTGTACTTCTCGGGCACTGGAACGTCACCCTTTCTGGAGAGAGATTCTACTTCTGCTCTACCACTATTATCATACTAGGAAAACCTTTCGCTACAGCTATCTAAAATTCATAAGATCGACAACAATGGCAGACCTATTTTCTCAGCCAGTTCCTGTCCTACTGAACACATTTCTGACTTCCTCGATAGCATTTTCCAGCCTTTCGTTGAGAATTTTCCCACCTTTGTCAATGACACTAATCATGCTCTTACAACTTTCTCCTCTATCCGACTCTCAGCAGACCGCTTATACCGTCTTTTCTTGTTAGACGTCTGTTCTCTGTATACCTCAATTCCCCACCCGGATGGTCTCCGAGCTCTTCGGTTTTTTTCTTAACCAGCGCACTTGTCCTTCTATATCCACTGACACTCTTCTCCGTCTTGCCGAACTGGTCCTTCAACTAAATTCCTTTGAATTAAATGGTCAGCTTTTTAGAGGTGTTCCCATGGGAACGAAGATGGGTCCTAGCTATGCCTGCCTATTCATGGGCCACTTGGAGAATTAGGTATGGCAACAATACTCCAGTCCTTTCCCCGGGTTTTACCGCAGATATATCGATGATGGCATAGGTCTCACAGATATGTCTGAGACTGATTTATACCGCTTCATCGACTTTGTCAACCACTATCACCCCACCATCAAGTTCACCTCCCTCATCTCCACAGTATCTGTCAACTTTCTTGACATTACTATTATTATCACGCGCTCCGGCCTTAATACCCCAGTATACTACAAGCCGACAGATGCCCACAGCTTCCTTCTGTATACCTCTTTTGATCCTCGGGCTTGTCGTAACTCCCTTCCATTTTCACAACTTCTCTGCCTACGCCGTTTGTGCCTAGACGACGATGACTTCCACTTCCGAGCCAATGAGATGTTTTATTTCTTCCGTAACAGACTTTATCCGGAACATGTTCTCACCTCTGCTCTCCAACGTGTGCTCCCCATCTCTCGTCAGGAGGCCCTCAAACCTCAATATAAATTCACTTCGGATAGAGTCAAATTAATCTTGACCCATCACCTTCACAGTATTGCAGTTAAACGGATCCTTTCCCGCCACTTCCCTATCCTCCAAGCAGAGTCTGTGACGCAAGAAGTATTCGGTGAAGCACCTTTGGTGGCATATAGACGCGACAAGAACTTGGAGGATCTTCTTGTTCACAGCCGTCTCCCAAAGGAGAATGTCACTCACTTTGGCACACTACCCTGTGGTCGGACACGATGCAACACGTGCAAGTATGTCATCTCAACCCACAAGATGTCTTTTCCTGAGGCTACGTACACCATCACCAGTAGCTTCACGTGTGACTCGCACAATGTCATTTATACATTCATATGTAAACGTTGCTGCAAAACCTATATTGGATAAACAGGCAAACGACTTGGGACAGATTCAGCCAGCACTTAAATGACATCTCTCAGCATAAATCCACACCAGTTGCCATACACTTTAATGGTTCTGACCACCATTGTCCCATCGACATCCAGGTCACAGCGATCCGATGCTGCTCCTCTGACACTGCTAGCCGAGAACAGCTTGAGAACTGTCTCATCCACCGCAAGGGGTGTCTAAAACCAGCTGGTCTTAACACTTTACACACCTTTGTCTGAAGTCACCCTTTCCTCGTTTGCTCTATTTTGACTCTTTTCACACTTATCCTATTCTTCTATTTTTATGCCGTCGTCCTTAATATGTATGAATATATAATACACTGTTTTTAATATGTCTTGATTTTTTATTTCATATTTATTTATCTCCAACTCATTCTGTACTCTTCTATTTCCAGTCTCCACTTTTATTACGTTTGGGTAGTTTATTGTTCAGTTTCGTTTTTTAGTTTTTTTAGTTTCTTAGTATGTATTGTGTACATTTGGTGGCGGAAGTCACTTCCTTTTCGGCCACGCGCGTCCGTTCGCGGACAGCAAATAGTGGTAAGATTTCGATGCCTTGCCTTCAGGGAAGTACCTAGGTTTTATTTTTATGTTTATTTAAGTTCTCATGTGTCCTATCTAGCCTTCACTTTCTTTCCTTTCCCTGACGAAGGCCTTGTGGCCGTAATGTAGACTATTTTCTTTGTCTTTTGTCCTCGTAAGACGAATCACTTTTTTTCGATTTTTTTTCACACCCATCCATGGTGCGCAGGAAGAGTCGTAGCACATACATAAATGCATACATTTATATGCCCGACCGTCTATCTATCTATCTATCTATCTATCTATCTATCTATCTATCTATCTATCTATCTATCTATCTATCTATCTATCTATCTATCTATCTATCTATCTATCTATCTATCTATCTATCTGTCTGTCTGTCTGTCTGTCTGTCTGTCTGTCTGTCTGTCTGTCTGTCTGTCTGTCTGTCTGTCTGTCTGTCTGTCTGTCTGTCTGTCTGTCTGTCTGTCTGTCTGTCTGTCTGTCTGTCTGTCTGTCTGTCTGTCTGTCTGTCCGTCCGTTTACGCTATTTGCGAGAGCTAAAGGAAAAATCATTTCGTATGGAAACGAGAGCAATGAGGAGAGTGAAGAAAACGAGTGAACACAGTTTAACTGCACGAGACAGACATTCTGCGAGCTCATTCATTCAAGACAAGCAGCAATAGCTTCCAGTTTAAACACGGTGCAAGGATGTAAGGATCATATTTATGAAGGACGTGGCAGGAAACCGACACAGAACAATCTGTAAAGGTAAGTGACTAGAATAACAATTTTATTTTTCGTGCTGTTCAGAACCATAGAGCATCCAGTGCAGTTGGCCACTTTGCAAGAGGCCTGCAGGAAAAAAAAAAAACGAATCTGCTCTTGCATGCCGTGATAATCTCTATTCCGTATCTGCTCTTGCAGTTATCATCTCTATTCTGAATCTGCTCTTGCATGCAGTGATTATCTCTATTCAGTTTCTGCTCATGCAGTAATAATCTCTATTCCATATGTGATATTGCAGTGATAATCTCTATTCCGTGTCTGCTCTTGCACGGATAATATCTATTCAGTATCTGCTCTGGCAGTGACAATCTCTATTCCGTATCTACCCATGCAGTTATAATCTCTATTCCGTATCTGCTCATGCAATTATAATAGAGATTATCACTGCAAGAGCAGATACGGAATACACATTATCACTGCAAGAGCAGATACGGAATAGTTATTATAAATGCATGAGCAGATACGGAATAGAGATTATAACTGCATGGGTAGATACAGAATACAGATTCCCACTGAATGTGCAGATACGGAAAAGAGATTATCACTGCATCAACTGATACGGAATAGTAATTTTCACTGCGTAAGCAGATACGAAGTAGAGATTATCACTGCAAGAGCAGATACGGAATAAAGATCATCACTGCAAGAACAGGTACGAACTAGAGATTATTGGTTCAACAGCAGATACGGAATAGAGATTATAAACGCAAGAGCAGATACGGAATAAATATTATCAGTGCATGAGAAGGTACAATGAAAAGAGATTATCACTTCAAGGGCAGATTCGGAATAGATATTTTCACTCCAAGAGCAGAAACGGAATAGTTATTATCAATGCATGAGCAGATAGAGAATAGAGATTATCACTTCCAGAGCAGATACGGAATATAGATTGCCACTGCAAGAGCAGATATTAAATAGAGATTATCAATGCATGAGCAGATACGGAATAGAGATTATAACTGCATGGTTAGATACGGAATGGAGATTGTCTCTGCATGAGCACTGGCTGACATAAGTAATAAACACCTTTAAACAGGTACTTCCCTTTAATGTAGCAATACGCAACAGGGCCTCACACGGCCAACATAACACATCATATACAAGTATGTAAATACCAATGTAAACCTGCCTCAACAGCCGAGATTATCACCTACACACACGACGGTACAAACTATGTAATCGGCTGCTATGAATAACGCTCACCCGAGCGGCAAAAGCTATGACAATGACACTCTCAGAATCATCGAAATATTATCAAACTATAGTTTGAAGATAACCCCTTCTAGTCACTACAACTGCTCTAGACTAAACAACCTCACTGCCAGAAAGATCAGATAACATGGCAGGCACTCATTTCACAGTACTCCAACATCGAATACGCAGCATTTAAGGTGTCAAAAGGGAAAACATCCTTCCCGTACAAAAGGCTGTCTCCTAGACCAAACTTTGCGCCTTTTCCCCCGACTTCCGGGAGTCACATGACCCGTTGGGTCGGCTATCTTCGCCAGTCCGTTCGGTCTTTCCCGACCGGCTTTTCGACGATCACTAGTGTCACAGCGCTATTCCGCAAAGTTAGCATCAGATACTAGCCGTGATCCGAGTTGTATAGTACATATAGATGGATAAGAGATTTGATGCCCAGCCACATTAAAAATATCCTGACCCAATAGTGTTTATTAATTATGGCTCTGCCCCCAGGGTGTAGATTTATGTTATTAAAACTATACAACCCAATTAAATATTACAAAGAAAATAACAACAGACTCTGTTATGTAAAGTTTTCAAAAATGAAAATAGAATCTCACAATATATTAAAATATACAACTATATGATATGTTCCCTAATCTATGAATGGTTCTGATCCATGTCAGAATTAATTTTTAATCATAGGACAATGGGAATATTCTGCAGTGGTTCTGCTGGCATGTACAGATACTCATCTCAGATGCTGAATTTATGTAGTCAATATGTCAAAGCACTCCAGGTCCAGCAAGGTCTTTTTAGGGTTTCGGAGGATGGCAAGCTGCTTTCTCCGTCTTGACTCAGGGCGCATCACCAGCTGGGATGGATTAAGTCTGCCCTTGAGAACACTGCTAGTCTTCTGGTAGGTTGGTAGGATCGCTGCGCTCATCTTCTGGTATGACAACCTGGTTGGTAGGATCGCTGCGCTCATAACCACCGCTGTTTAAAATGACCGGTATTTCTTAACCAGACTATCTTGTCCAGGCCGGTCGCTGCCTAGCGAGAGAATGGGCTTACCAGACTATGCCTTGAAAATCGCGCCTAATTTCTCCAGGTTTCAGTTTGGTTGCTGAGGTCAAAGGTCAAAAGACAATAATCTGCGCTCCCTATCCATTGGCTGAACTGCAATTATTCAGGGCGCGGTTTAAAAGTTCACAGCCGTAAAAGGTCACAGTGGTTTGCTGGTAACCTCGATTTAAGAAAAAGGAATTTATTTCCCGAAGCAAATGGGAGATTTCCTGATGTGTATTTACGCGTGGTAGATTTTCTAGAGAATTTACAGAAAAGGAATGTTTTGGTATGAGAACAGATTGACAGAGAGAAAAGAAGGCGAATACACTTCGTGACAGACTATTATGTGAGTGCTGGCCATGTTTCGGTCCTGATTGGTAATTATGAAGTAATTCTAGAGCAATGCAGTGTCTAGTGGGTTTTATCTTCAAGCCGTAGATTATAAGTTGTCAATGATTTGGAGTGTATCATTGTCGCAGTTTTATCGCTCAAGGTGTGCGATATTCATTGCAGTGTTTTCAGTATACTTCGCACTGTCATGTGTGATGCTGATGTTTGAGCTGCTAAAGCAAAGCTATAGCGGTATTTCATTATTGTATTTGATGTGTTTATTGGCCGTGTGAGGCCTTGTTGTAGTGTGCATATGATTAAAGGGAAGTTCCTGTAAAGGTGTTTATTTCTTATTGTCAGCCATTGTTGTGTGGTCAGACGAGCCGTTATGTATGATTATAAATCCACATTGCGGTGGCGCAACACAGTGGAGTGGTATCCACGATAAGTGTTCCTGACAGCTGGGCATGAAATGCACGGCGAAAGAATGCTTTTGGTTAATTATTTACGAGGTAGATTATAATGTTCATTGGTTAGCGAGGCGCTCAACATTGATTAGAACCTAGGTGCATTTTAAATGAATATTGATTTATGGGTCTAAAATGACAATTAGAAAGGTCACCATATAAGATATGTTATTCACATGCAGTCGTCACTAAAAGTTAATAGAAGGACCAGAGCTCGATGAATCGCTTTACCCAAGAATGCAAGGACTTTGGAATCACAATAAGTTTAAAGAAAACAAATGTGATAGGTCAGGATATGGATGTTGCATAAGTTATTACTATCGATTTGGCAGTGGTACACCACTTCACATACTTGGGGTACATCATCAACGACACATTCGCTTTGAACACTGAAATTGACAGCCGCATTGACAACGCTGCAGTCATTTTTTCCTGCATTACAACGCGTGTTTATGGAAACTCCAAACTCACATAGACCAAAGCTGTGGTAAATAATACTTGTGTCAGCAGCAAGCTTCAATATACCAGCGAGATATAGACCACATATGTTAAGCAAGAAAGAATACTCAGTACTTCCGTCGACTATGTCTATTACACATCGTTAGAATTTTCTGGAAGAAGAAAGTGACAAATGTCGAGATGTGGTCAAGTGCTGACCTTCAAAACATGTATACACTGCATAGACAGCGCAAACGTCGTTGCCTTGGCCATCGAAGATGATCGCATCCCCAAAGATATTTTCTACGGACAACTGGAAGGTGCCAAAGGAGAGTAGGACGATCGCAGCTAGGTTCAAAGATGTGTGCACAAGAGATATAGAGGCACTGGCCGTAAATCCTGTAACCAGAGAGGATGAAGCTGCATATCCCATTATGTGGCGATGCTTACTACAGTGCTACCAGACTGGGCGAAAAGAAGCTCTCGCAACAAGTAGAAGAGAAAAGAACAAGCCGAAAGAAACATCGGGCTAAAAATCGACTGAGGGTTGCCACCACAGAAGCGCATTCCCATATTCAGTTATACTATGTATTATAGTTATATTATACTATACTATACTATGATATGCTAAACTATACTATACTATATTACACTATATTATTCTAACTATACCAACAATTGATTTTGTGGTAAAGAACATATTCACAAAGCCCATTACACGCTATGTTATGTTGACCCTTTCCTGCAGTGAATGACGCAGAATCTTTGCCTTTTGGGAAAATCTTATGAACATTATTAGATCTCTCTTTCGTTTTGTAAATACGGAAGTTGCACACTTCATTATCTTTAATATCTAATTAGAGATCGCTTGAATTGTGATCATAGTTTCACAAGATGAAGTAGAATTAATAGGAAATCCAGGGAAGACAGATTGAAATCACTACTGTGCGTTATGTTGGAGATATTGCAAATTTTGTTACAAAAGTCGCACAAATCGACCTAACGAGCAGGACAAGTGGAGAACTGAACGTCATTTTGGCGCATACTGTCAGAGATGACCGCTTTACCACTGTATAAGAAAGTGGTGAAATTCAAGTGCGCCCTAATATAACCAAATAAGTTGAATGAGGCGCGCCTCGTCAATACGAGGCAACATTGTTTTTAATTTTTTTTTTTTTTTTTAAATCGGATATACTCTCTGCAAATGTAAATCGACGAACTGACGTATGTATGAGAGCTAGATTCTACTGTTAGCATAGAAAGCCTCCACAGTGAGATACAAGCTAGAAGAATACTGACATTGTCTGTCCGCAATCACACTTCTAAACAGCTGCAGTCGGCGTAGTACTTATGAAACTGAAGTTATGTCCGTATATTTTGTGTTTAACTTTTAAACTTTTGCACTGATATGTGTTTTATGCCTGACCCTTCATGTTTATATTCTTGCTTATGCCGATATGAAGCCTGGTTTCGTCACAGAAATAATCACAATCCAATACAGCATTAGTGTAGCTAGAGTCCCTGATGTTCACTTGGAAAAAAAGTTATCAGCACTTTTCAAGCAAGGGTTTTAATGCTGAGCACAACATGTTTGCTCATTCTCTTATCAAATTTTCTGTATTCGCTGGGCACCTTGTCTAAATGTGGTAAAAAGAAGAAAATGTGTTAATAATTTATTATATTATGTACGGCGTACTCCCCTGATGGACTCCATGACCTCATAAAATGAGGATTCTGACCACAGTGGTGAGTCATCAGAGGAGGGTTGGGTCTTCACTCAACAGGTACCATACACTGTGCTTGTTTTGTTTCAGGTTTCATTCAGTGTGTACTACGTAACACTAAAACAGGGTGGGAATCTGAACCACGTGAACCTGTGTATAACTCGTGGTCCAACAGTGCTAACTGGCCTCAGCATTGTTACTTAGGGTCAGGGGTCGTAACCACGTGAGCCTGTGTATAACTTGTGAACAAACGCTGCTACATGGCCTCAGCATTGTTACTTAAGGTCAGCTGTCGTAACCACGTGAGCCTGTGTATAACTTGTGAACCAACACTGCTACCTGGCCTTAGCATTGAGAGATGCCACGCTGTTTGAACATGTGAAAGAAGTGTTTGATTCCTCATCAGCATGGACAGTTACATTAATCACATATTTCACACCACTGAGTCTAGAGTTAGATGAGATGCAAAGCACATTAGCAGACACTGAACAATATATTATCCGTACAAGGCAAAACTTTAAATTGTCCCAGAACCAGGCCTATACAGACTTATTTCTATCAGTGAGATACGAAGTCCACAGATTACGCAGAACACTTACTGACATTCAATTAAATTTCCACAAATTTAGACAAGCCCATATAAACAAAAGAGATGTTTTACCATTTGTGGGAGATGCCCTGAAAGTTTTATTTGGTACTGCTACAGATGATAGTTACGATAATTTGCAGCTTACTATTAATGAATTCACAGTAAACCAAGAGAAGATTAGACATGCACTAAGAAAAAGCATTACTCTAGTGAATACCACAGTGAATGCCATACAATCAAATAGACTCCAGTTAAACGAACTTAGATCAGTCGTAGTACAACTTACAAATTCTTCTGAAATTGCAGTTGACAACTTAAATAATCGAACTACAGTTTAGAGAAATTCCTTACATCATATTTAACAACTCAACTTTGTTGCCAAGTCTAGCGATTTACTTATGTCTATTACGCACACCCTTTATAGTCTTGATTCACACATTGATATGTTGAAACTTAATCGACTTCCCCCTTCTTTGCTAACGCCATACGAACTTCAATCCATTTTTGATCAACTCTCACTCCTTTTCCTCACAATCTCCCTGTTGTTCCAGAAATAAACGTGTTCTCTTATTATGAATCTTTAGAAATTTACGCTGTACTTTCGCATTCTGAACTGATTGTCATGATTAACATCCCGTTAATTATTCTTGATGAAGTCTACGATCTATATCGAGTACATTCCATTCCTTCACCGGTTTCTGTCCTTATTACTTATCACAGCGATTCTATCACACATCCCTTGGCAGCGTATAACTTGAACGCTCATGCTATTGCATTAAATAAAGAACATACATATTGTCACCTTTTTTTTTTTTTTAACTTTTATTTGTCGTTCTTCCACTTTACAAAAACAGGTTAAGTTAGTTAGTTGCTTATCCTTTACAGAACGTGGCAATCAACCCCAGCTTTTATTGGCTATTTGTGATTTTTCTAGGCAATTTTTTTCATTCAGTAGTTTGCCATTGTTTTCTGAACGGTACGGCGCTTATAGCATTGTTAAAAATCCACACAAAGCGATCTGCTACCAAACCGCCTGCAGCAGGTTTCGAACCTGGTATATCTGGATATAAAACTGCGTTCATATCCATTAGGCCAAAGACGCCGACACAAAAACAGGTACATTGCATGAAATACCAGAAAAATACATTGTGTATTACATATAAAGCTTCATTCGCACTCTCACAAATAAAGTTAAACAAATTATTTTAAATAATAATAATAAGATAATATAATAAAAAAATTTAAAAAATAAAAAAAATGATTTATAGCTAATTCAAATTCCTCAACAGTTCATAATATTTTACATATGTATAAAAAAAGCTTACATTTGCTCACACTTCCACTTTTTTTTTTTAAAATTCCTTTGAATTTACAAAAACTTGCAAATTGTATAATGCATATAAAAACACGCGTACTCTCACTCACTGGCACACTTAAAAGAAATTTTCCCAATAAAAACCTTCACATATACATTGAACTTGCATCCAGAAAGCCAAAACATGGCTATAATTATTTAAGCATATGTACAGTCAAAAACTGGGTTGAAATTAGTTTCCTGCCCCCCCCCCTTCTTTTCCGCCACCCCCCCCTTCCTTTTCAATCCCTTCAACCTTTGATATATTGTGTTTTTTGTAAGAATAATTTTGAGAATAAGTGGGCGTTGTACTGTTTCCCTTCAAACACCGAGCAGTTTCTACAAATCCAGACTAAATATTTAAATTCCACTATCAGTTCTACTTGTTGTGTGCACTTTGGTAGGGAATTCAGCATGATAGCTCTATACTGCGTGGAAAGTAGACCGTCAATTCCTTTTTCAAAATTCCTATTGTAGAAGTTACTGTACTACAGTAAAAAAACAAATGATCTTCTGTCTACTGTGTATTGGTGTTACATAATTTGCATTTTGGGAGGTTCTTCCACTGTGCAACAAGTCTTTGCCTAATGGGTGTCATGTTATATAATAATCTAAACGTGACTTCCTTTGCGGGTGGAGCAAGTGGTAACTCGTGTAGACTCTTAAAAATGGGTTGGTAATCAGTTATAAAATAATTGTACCCACGTTTTATCCTTGTCACTAATGAGGGTTCTCGTACACTAATAAGACTTCTGTAAATGGAACGTGTATTTTGTTGTAATAAAGGTGTGTTTCCTTGTATACTTTGTATGCATTGTTTGTAGAACCATGGTAAAGTAATATAATCTCAGACCAATATAATAATGAGCTAAAGGGTATTGTTCAGGATTTTTTACTATTTCTCCTATGTACTTGATTCTTAAAGCTTTTATTTTAGTTGCTATATCTTGTAAAGATACTCCCCCTTTATCTTTGGGTTGTATTAACGTTTTATGCTTTATACAGTGTAAGGTGTTGCGAAATAAGAAAGTTCTTATTAGTTTGTTTATTCGTGTAATAATTTCTTGAGGAATGGTTTGAACATTTGCTATGTAAATCAACTTAGGTAGAATAAAAGTGATGATTAAAACCGATCTTCCGAAAATTGTATTAGTTTTGTATTTATATCTTTCTAGTCTGTTTTTTATTTACTCTAACAAGTTTTTCCATACCTCTGTATTCCTTTGTGTTGGCGTGGCGGTATGTAATACCGTAAATATTTATTTCATTTACTTGTAGCAACTGGAAGGGGAAATCTGATCTGTTTTTCCATATACCTATTCCCATTAACTTTGATTTCTGAATGTTTAATTTTGCTTCACTGGCTCGTCCAAACTCATTAAAGGTGTTTAAAATATTTTGAATAGATGAAATTTTGGTTGGGAAAAATATCGTGTCGTCCGCGTAGGCGGCTAATTTTCTTTGACCTTGGCCTGGAATGAAAACTCCCGTGATGTTTGTGTCTTGTCTAATTTTCTCTAACACGGGTTCTATTGAAAGTACATATAACAAGGGCGAGAGTGGACACCATTGCCTAACTGACCTAGTTAAAATAAATGATTCTGTGATTGTGTGATTTATTAAAAGCCTACTTTCGGGTGTTTTGTATATAATGTCTATCCATTTCCTAAAGTATGGCCCTACATTACAAGCGAGCAGAGTCTTGTGCAAAAAAGAATGGGATACCCTGTCGAAGGCTTTTTCTTGGTCCAACGATAAAATAGCGGCCTCGTGCTGCTTGTCTGACGCGTAGTTAATTAGGTCTCTAAAAAAGTGTGTATGTTTGCTAATATTCCTCTGCGGCACGCTGTTCTGTTGGTCGTCATGAGTTAGGATATGCATGAATGGTTTCAGTTTATTAGTTAGAACTTTAGTTAAAATTGTGTAGTCAGTGTTTAGAAGTGATATGGGTCTGTAATTTTTCAGTAGTTTCCTATCTGTTTTTTCTTTTGGTAAGAGTACTATATACGACTGGTTTAAACTTTCAGGGAGTTCGCCCTTCCGAAAAGCTTCCTCAAAAACTTTCATTAATAGTGGTCCGAGAACGGGAAAAAAGAAAGTATAGAACTCTGATGTAGGGCCGTCTGGGCCAGGGGTCCTATCTCGGTTTAGTGTGATTACTGCCTCTCGCACATTTTCAAGTGTTATAACTTTGTCTAAATTTGTATTTTCTTGTTCTGCAAGAGGCTTTGTGTACTTTTTAAAAAAAATGTGCGCGTCTGTTCTTGTTTCTTCTTTGGTGTATAAATGTTTATAAAACTCCAAGATGGTCTGACATATGTGTGTGTTGTTCGTTTGCAATTGTCCATTGTTATCTAGTATTTGGCGGATCTGCTTATTTTGTTGAACGTTCTGTTCTATTGCCAAGTACTGTTTGTTTGGAGTCTCTTGTGTTGTATATAACTTCGTTCTCAGCATTGCACCTTTGTATATGTGTTGTTCACGCTGTTATAACTGGTCGTGTAACATCTGAATAACCGGGTTAGTTTTGTCTATCTTTTTTGTCAGTTTGATAGCTTGTTCTAATATCTTTTCTTGTGTTTTGGATGTCCTGTGTATGTAAGTTGCCAGGACCTGTGTTCTGTCTTTTATGGGTTTTTTTAATAGGTCCCAATATCCTGCAATGTTTTGTTCAGGGGTCTGTTCTGTGTATCCTAATATGAGCTGCGTTATTTCCTTTGTGAAGAAATCATGTTTAAGTAGACTATTATTAACCTTCCAATGTGGAGATCTTTTAGATGTTATAATGGGCGTCCCTATACCTAACACTGTATAAACTGCTTTATGGTCCGTGAAGTCAAGTGTGCTGTTAATATGTTGTGTTACCTGTACCTTATAAATATCTGATGTATATATCCTATCTATCCTAGATGCTCGTCGTAAGCCTGGGTGTGTCTTATCTATGAAAGTGTACGATCTATTTTTTTGTTCAACACTTCTAAAGGCATCATTTAGACTATGCTCTTCTAAAATAGTTTGTAATATCTTCCACGGAGATGTCTGATTCTTAGTTACATATGTGTTCTGTGTTTGTAAGGTTCGACCAGCAAGATCTAGGTCAGATATGACACAATTAAAATCCCCTCCTAAAATTAAGTTCCCTCCTTTGTAGTGTCGTGACAAAACGTCAGAGAGTTCTCCATAAAAAGCTGGCTGGTTTGTTTTTTGACTGGGAGCGTATTTATTGACTAATGTGTATGTGTCTTGTTCGCTTTGTTTATTTTTTATTTGGACACAAACTAATCTACCGTTAGTGTCCGTGTTATGGTGTGTTATTTCCCAGTCTTCTGATACTTGTAAGATCGCTACACCTGTGTGTGATGTCTCTATACTAAACCACCCGTTTCTTAAGCCTAATTTTGTTGTCATTTGTTTGGCCCCGGAAGTTTGAAATAACTCTGGTTTCTTGCAGAAAAACAAAATCGGGTTGGTAATTTTTAATTAGTATTTCCAGAGAGTTTAGTTTATTTGTTAAACCGTTTATGTTTAAAGACAACAGGGTTAAACTGAAGGGCGTAGTGTTGGGGTGTAAAACAGTGTGCGCCATGAAAAAAAACCAAACATTATTTCCTTAAACGTTTACATAAAGTAAATAAAAAGTATGCAGTTCCCTTGTTACTGCATAGAGCATATGCAGTCAGTTCTAGGAAAGAGAAAAGGTACTTGAGCATTTGTGTGGGTAAGGAATAAGGTTGATGGGTGAAGAACAAATTTCCGCTCAAGAAAAGAAAGGTCCCAGACTTGGGACACGGATTAAAGGATGGTAAGTGACAGAAAGGACTATTGGAGGAAAGGGTGTGGTTATGTAATGAAAAAGATGCGAAAAACCAAAAGGCAGAAAAGGAAGTAAGTATCAAGATACTAAAAAGGGAAAGGATGTCTTGAAAAGGAAGAGAGTTATAGCATTGTAAATACATACTTGTGTATATCCATTTGCACATATATGTATCCACTATATATCTTGTACCTCTATCTGTCCTTGAATTCATATTTATATGTATTATTTTAGTTACACAGTTCTTAACGTCTTTAAACATCACGAGCGTTAGATTCTTGGATTAGCTACCCAGGACGACAGTGCGAGACGATACGGTGGCAGGTGTTTGGTAACGTTGTCGCAAGCTTTGTAGAATTGAAAAAAAAAATACCCCGCAAAGTCCAATACTTCTTCTAACTATAGGCACACAGTGGCAATATTTGTTCGTTCTATGGGCATGCAGAGGGACTAATATAAACACTCACACGTTGCTCTGTCTGCAAATTAGTATATTTGTGACGTCACCAACTTGTTGTTGCTTCAGTTTGAACTACACGCGAATCGGGAAAGAGATGGCGTGTTTCAAACCCATCCATTCTTCCAATTTCGATTTTTTTCAAACCCATCCATTCTTCCAATTTCGATTTTTTTCAAACCCATCCATTCTTCCAATTTCGATTTTTTTCAAACCCATCCATTCTTCCAATTTTCATCCATCTGCTGGTACACTCAATCCTAGGGAACAACGTCTCCTACAACGAATTGAGACCAGATGTGGCTTTCAACGTATGCGCGTAGTGGCCGCCAGTCACTCCCGCCTTTTATCAGACCTCAGTGCCCAACAGACCCAGCTTCTGCTTCGCTTACGTTGTCTCACCTCCCACAACTTCCCTTTCTATTCTATGATACGCACCACTATCCACACACTGAACCGGCAGCTACATGAGTTCCTTTCCACGTCTAAACACCATAAACTATCCCGTCTCATCCCTACCCCCAAAGCTACCCCTCCATCCTCCACCCCATCATGCACTCAGGTAGTCTGCATCCCCCCAGATCTACCCCTCTCTGAGGGAGAGCGCTCTGTTGTTAGTAAGAGCTTAAAATTTGTTCCTCTTCGTCCGACCCTAGACCAATACAATCTCCTCCAGGATGTTTATCGGTTTCACCGTCGCATGAGGCTGAAGCTCCATTTTAGAGAGGAAGACAGCACTCCGCAGTCTCAGGCTGAATCCGACATCTTCGCACGCTTTTCTGACTCTACTAAACCTCCCTTTACACCTAAACCTGGAGCCTCTCATGCCCTGGACCTGTATATCAAGAACACCATCCATGACATTCAGCAGCTCCGCCCTCGTAGATTGCATTATTCCAATCTCACTTCGGCAGAGTCTAGTGCTCTCTGCCTTCTTCGCCGTAGAGACGACATTGTCATCAAACCGGCTGACAAGGGAGGAGCCATTGTCGTCTGGCAGAAGGACTTGTACCTAAGTGAAGGTAAAAACCAGTTGACCAATCGCTCTTTTTACAGGTCCAGGACCAGCGATGCGACTGTCTCTAACAATCGCATTGTACACAACACTAGTAATGCTCTTCCTCCTGAAGCATCTCATCTTAGGATTCATGACAGCTCTTTGGGCAAGCCTGTATTCTACATGCTCCCCAAAATTCATAAGATCGAAAACCCTGGAAGACCTATTGATCAGCCTATTCCTGCCCTACTGAGCACATTTCTGACTTCCTCGATAGCATTTTCAAGCCTATCGTTGAGAATCTTCCCTCCTATATCAAAGACACCAATCAAGCTCTTACCACTTTCTCCTCTATCCGACTCCCAGCAGACCGCTCCTACCGTCTTTTCTTGTTAGACGTCTGTTCTCTGTATACTTCTATTCCCCACTCTGATGGTCTCCGAGCTCTTCGGTTTTTTCTAGACCAGCGCACTTATCCTTCTATATCCACTGACACTCTTCTCCGTCTTACTGAACTGGTCCTTCAACTGAATTCCTTTGAATTCAATGGTCAGTTTTTTGAACAAATTAGTGATGTTGCCATGGGTACGAAGATGGGTCCTAGCTATGCCTGTCTATTCATGGGCCACTTGGAGCATCAGATATGGCAACAATACTCCGGTCCTTTCCCCGGGTTTTACCGCAGATATATCGATGATGGCATAGGTCTCACCGATATGCCTGAGACTGATTTATACCGCTTCATCGACTTTGTCAACCACTTTCACCCCACCATCAAGTTCACCTCCCTCGTCTCCACAGTATCTGTCAACTTCCTTGACATTACTATTTCTATCACGCCCTCCGGCCTTAATACAACAGTATACTACAAGCCGACAGATGCCCACAGCTACCTCCTGTATACCTCTTCTCATCCTCGGGCCTGTTGTGACTCCCTTCCTTTTTCACAACTTCTCCGCCTCCGCCGTTTGTGTCAAGACGACGATGACTTCCACTTCCGAGCAAATGAGATGTTGGATTTCTTCAGTAGCAGACTTTATCCGGAACATGTTCTCACCTCTGCCGTCCAACGTGTGCTCCCCATCTCTCGTCAGGAGGCCCTCAAACCTCACTATAAATCCACTTCGGATAGAGTCAAATTAATCTTGACCCATCACCCTCACAGTACTGCTGTCAGACAGATCCTTTTCCGCCACCTCCCTTTCCTCCAAGCAGAGCCTGTGACCCAAGAAGTATTCAGTGAAGCACCTTTGGTGGCATATAGACGTGACAAGAACTTGAAGGATCTTCTTGTTCACAGCCGTCTCCCAAAGGAGAATGCCACTCACTTTGGCAAACTACCCTGTGGTCGGACACGATGCAACACGTTCAAGTATGTCATCTCAACCCAGAAGGTGTCCTTTCCTAAGGCTACGTACACCATCACTAGCAGCTTCACGTGTGAATCGCGCAATGTCATTTATACGATCATATGTAAACGTTGCTGTAAAACCTATATTGGCCAAACAGGCAAACAACTTGGGGACAGATTCAGCCAGCACTTAAATGACATCGCTCAGCAAAAGTCCACACCAGTTGCCATACACTTCAATGGTCCTGACCACCTTGGTCCCATCGACATCCAGGTCACAGCGATCCGATCCTGCTCCTCTGACACTGCCAGCCGAGAACAGCTTGAGAACCGTCTTATCCACCGCATGGGGTGTCTAAAACCAGCCGGTCTCAACACTTTTCACACCTTTGTCTGAGGTCACCCTTTCCTCTCTTGCTCTATTTTACTCTTTCCACTCTTATCCTATTCTTCTATTTGTATGCCAATATACATTTGTCTTGATTTTTTATTTCATATTTATTTATCTCCCACTCATTCTGTCCTCTTCTATTTCCAGTCCCCACTTTTATCACGTTGGGTAGTTTATTGTCCGGTTTCGTTTTTTAGTTTCTTAGTATGTATTGTGTACATCCGGCGGCGGAAGTCACTTCCTGTTCAGCCACGCGTTCATCAGCAGACAGCGATTTTGATAGGATTTCGGTTCTTGCCTTCAGGGAAGTACCTAGGTTTTATTTTATTATTTTATTAAGTTTTTATGTGTCCTATCTAGCCTTCACTTTCTTTCCTTTCCTGACGAAGGCCTTGTGGCCGTAACGTAGACTATTTTCTTTGTCTTTTGTCCTCGTAAGACGAATCACCTTTTTTCGATTTTTTTCAAACCCATCCATTGAAAATTGAAACTTTTATGGAAATTTATGAAATTCTTTATTAATAGGTTTAGGATCATAAAAGTTAGCTAGTTTAAGAGCTTATCTTCTCCTGAAAAATAATATGTTTAAAAATACAAAATTCCCCAGTAGATAAGAAAGTTATTGACAAAAGACTGTATTGGTTATGACAGACAGACCAACACATGCTCGTCTTGACTTTCACTAACGTTGACTTTTTTTTGACGCGTCCTTGAAAAGGCAGGAAAAGGGTACATGTATTTCATTGGAGGAGGGGTAAACAAGGGGAGAGAAATTATGGGATGGCTTGACAATAAATATATTTTAGCAGGGGAAATCTAAGAATGAGTGAGGAGAAAACTTGTTATGTCCAAAAATCAAGTCTGTTTTTGCTTTTATTTTCAAAATTCATATTGAAAAGCTTAGTCTTCCGATCTGATTGGCCAACGCATTTTATATTATGGAAAACGTAGTTAGGTTTTTGCCATTTTGTAGAAAGCTGTCCCTGAAGCAGGTCGATGTGATCCTAGAAGTTTGACTTTTAATTGTAACTAAAACTAAAAAGTATTTGTCATAGTCTAGCCAGTCACAAAGCTGAATGTGTGCCATCCATCGCACCTGTGCTTATTTCATTGAATTCTGGTAAGAAGAATATCTATATTATTATGTAATATGTGCAAAGGCAAAAAGTGGGAAAGTGTATGACATGCCTAAAGAGACAGTTTGGGTATATCTATTTGATTTATGTTTGAATATTGCATTGTTGTTATTACAAATTATTATAAGACTAAAGTAGAATAGCAAGCCTCTGTGTTCACTGAACACAATTGATTGGCTGAAGCGTTTATATTTTGTAATAGTAGAAAATTATATGCATATAAGGAGATGTACATACTCCTATTAAATTGTGTTGAAGAAGACTATGTAAAATGACAGTGGCGTATCTGCTATATGGACCTGAGGTGTGGTCACAATATGATGTGAGTTCAAACAAACTTAGGGGCTGGTGCACTTGTAATGCACACGAGGCTGAACCCCATCATGTCATGTAGAGAGTTGAGGGAAAAATATAACAGATATGAAAAGGCCAGGGTGTCTTTTATGTTGCAAGGTTTTATTTCCTGTTACCAGCCGGTGACAGGAAAGCTGAAGTACGAGTGAAGACAGTAACGTCTCCAGTACAGCATATTCTGTATCATAATTGTCAAGTGGAGCTCTGAGAGCTGATGTTCTTTACAGAGCCATATCAACGATTGAATCTTCACGAAGGAAATTTCAGGTTATGTGCCACAATCTGGGAAATCTGGCACTTTATCTGGAGAAAACTGTTTCCCTATCCATTAACAGAAACTCTCAGGGAAATTATGACATAAACAGTCTCTCCATTAACTGACTCACATTATTACTTATTACTTAACAGGTTGTGAAACACCTTACGGAACATTTTAATATTAATAGTATTATAGTTGGACCAAGAGTCCTTATTTTCAGTTCACTTTTCAGTGTAACATACATTTTCTTCAGTTTTAAAAGACCTGTCCAAAAGAGATTGCAGGACAGGCACAATAAATTGTACAAAAAAATATTTCCAAATTGAAATCTAAACAACAGAGTTATTAAGATTCTATTAGAGAGTTATACTGTGTTGTTTTGATGTACCATCATTTCATTGCATCCCCTAGACACTAGCCACATCAAACATCATACATTAGAAGTAATTTACAGCACCGTGTGAGATCTTGAGAGGTAGCGTTAGGTCCATTGAGACTTCATCTTCTTCAATCACTAGATTCAAGGTCTTACATAGCTTGACCTCACACGGTTAACACATCTAACTCTATCATTCTTATCTTTTACCATCATAACCACTCCAGCAAATTAAACTTCGCTACATAAATTGGTAGATTCGTCCGAGATTTGAACTTTTCATTAGGTAAACTCCCAACACTACATAAATTGGGGGCTCCTAACCCGGGATTATACCTCGGAACACCATTATTATTAACCCAGGGAATCCCCATTATGATTATTACCCAGGAGTTGGGAAGTTGATAAAATGTCAGAGCCTGGAATAATTTAATTAGAGTTGATATTTTATTATTATTGTAGTACATTTATAACATTGTTAAAATTGATAAGATGGCAGATTTGTCCGAATTTAGATCTGCTGCTGTCCAGACTGCTAAAGAAATGGGTCTAGAGAACCCACTTCCGATTCAATACGTGACGTCAGAGATTGATAAATTTATTGAGAGGGAGGAGAAAAGAATACAGCTCGAAGCTGATAGGGAAGATAAGAGATTAGCTGAAGAAACAAGATTGAAATTAGAAGATGCTAGGGAACTTAGGAAATTAGAATCTGGTAGGGAGGCTGAGATCAAGAGGCTGCAGTTGGAGGAGAAGAAACTTGAGGCAGAGAGAGAAGATAAAAGACTCCAAAGGGAACATCAGCTACGACTAAGAGAATTAGAATTGCAAGGCCATGCTCCTGAAAATGGTACTAGCCCATCCACTTCTGACTCTGCTGCAAGCCAGGGAGCTTCCTCATCAGCCATGGGGTTCCATTTAGACCATTTTGTTGAGAGGGACGATGACATTGAATCATTTCTATCCAGATTTGAGGTTTTAGCCACCACCTATGGGTTAGAGAAAGAAAGGTGGAGTTTAAAGTTATCTCAGGGTCTTAGGGGAACATCATATGAAGTGTTTGCAAAATAGAGCAAAGATGACCAAGACAATTATGACATGTTAAAGCAGGCTCTTTTGCTAAGGTATGAAAAGAATGGAGAATTTTACAGGAAAAAGTTTAGAAATGCCAGGCTACTGTCGGGTGAGACCTATCACCAGTTCTCTGCCCGTTTACAGACTTACTTGAAGAAATGGACTGCTCTGGGGAAAACCCAAGATCTTAAAGAAATGATCCTTATTGAGCGATTGAGAGAGTCCATGGCTCCAGACTTGAGAAAGTTTCTCATGGAACAGGGTGCAGAGAGGCTGGGTGAGTTACTTAATGTCGCTGAGAGGTATCAGGCAGCCCAGGCAGAGGTAGCTGGCGCCAAAAAGAAACATGAAGACAATTATAAGGCTCCACACAACTCTAATAGATTTGACAACAAAGATAAGGGTAAGCAAAATTATGATAGGCCACGCAATGATTATAGAAGTAAAAACCCACAATTCAATAACAGGAAATATGAGGAAAGAAAACCCTTTCATCAAGGTAGATTATACTGTAGATTGTGTAAGAGGGAAGGACATGACACCAAAGTTTGTACTAAGAAACCTACTGGATTTGCTGCTATGAAGTTGGGGGAAAAGGAAGTAGAGGTAAAACCTGTCGGACAGCAGGAACCTTATCACCCCCCAGTGTGTGAGGATGTTGTATGTAATGGGGTCACCATTAGGTGTCTGTATGATACAGGTTTATATTTTGATTCTGTCGTGAGTTCGCACTTGGTGAACCCAGATCAGTATACCACCGAAACAGTGGAGATACAAGGGGCGACCAAGGACATACCACTCATGACCCTTCCCATTGCCAGGATAACGATGGAAACTCGCTATGTGGAAGGAGTAATCAGAGCAGCAGTGATCGACGCACCCATCTACCCTATGATATTGGGGTGTCGTTATGTCTTCTTGGGGAACCCTAAGAGACCTGTGGTTTTGGCAGCAGTCCAGACCCGATCACAATCCAGAAAGGAAAAAGATGAATCAATATATACTCATCCAGAGGAGATGAGGAAGGCACAGGCTAAGGACAGGACACTCAAGCCTTGTTTTAGAAAATTACCTAAATGCCACACACCTCCAAGCAAACGGGATTATTATATGAAGAACAAATTGTTATATAGGAAGACGGGAACTGGATCCAAAGGTCATGGACAGCTGGTACTTCCAAAAATGTATAGGGCAGACGTAATAAGGAGTTTACATGTTGGAAAAGATGGTGACCATGAGAAAGTAGGCACCATCTGCCAAAAGGTTTCTCAAAAATATTATTGGCCAGACGTAAAGATAATTATTGAGAATTTTGTAGAAGCCTGCGGCATATTTCATAAGGAAACACCCACACGTGGAAAAATTGATCAGGACCTAGAAACGCCACGGGGCAAACGTAGGCCTGAAAATAAAATAAATTTAATAATGTAGACAAAGTGGAATGGGAACCCCCCCCCCCCCCCTTTTCACACACAGTCTTCACTTGAATGTATTAAAATGGCAACTCTGTGTCGAGTACAAAAAGTGGTTTTACCCCAGAATAAGCCGACAATCCCTCGGTCGGAATTATGTGAACTGGGTGAAGATAACACAGAGAGAAGATCTCTCACAATGAACTTAATGTGGGGAGAAAACCCCAGGAAGAAAAGAATTGGTAGTAGTAGATTCTTATCTGATGATAAAAGGGAAAAACGTCCTATAAGGCTTCCAATGTCAGGGACCATACAGGTACCATGCAAAATAAGTAAGCAAAATTAAAGGTCCATATGTAACCTTGTTGAGGACATCGACAGATGAGAAGGCAGAAGAGACTGTTACCTCATCATATCAATATGTGAACGAACTGACAACTTGTCTTAAAACTGGCTGGAAACTTGCAAATGATAATCTCAGACAAGCCAGGAAAAAACATGCTGCTTATTTCAATAACAAAGATAAGGATAGAGAACTATTTGTGGGAGAGAAGGTGCTTCTTCTACTACCCGGCAGCAATAACAAATTACAAATTGGATTGCAAGGTCCATATACTGTTCTAGAGAAGGTGTCTAGAACAAATTATAAAATCGACAAGAAGGGGAAAGAGAAAATATATCATGTGAACCTTCTAAAGAAGTATCTGGACAGGGAAATCCAGGAAGGAACACATTTAATGTCCTTGTCGATAGCAACGGGGATGAAAACTCAACCACTCACCTCTCATGAGTACCCCCTGAAAACATGTGAGACCCCTGCACAGGTAAAAGTCAGTAACCACCTGACGAAAAAAACAGAGGGAGCAGGTTCAAAGGTTCTGACTGATCATACGGACGTGTTAACGGACAAACCGGGGCACACGAAATTGTGGAATATGATATGAAACTAGTAGACCCAACACCGATCTGTATGAGAGCCTACACGATCCCGTTTGCCAAGGAGAAAGCTTTGAAAGAGGAGATTGAGTACCTATTGAAAGAAGGGATTATTTCTCATAGCGAATCTCCGTATAGTTCTAGTGTGGTTTTGCTGAGGAAACCCTCTGGAGAACATAGACTGTGCATAGATTACAAGAAACTGAATGCTGTCACAGAAAATCAGGTGGATCCATTACCGGACACAAATCAATTATTTGCCAGGCTGAACAAGGCAAAATATTTTTCGAAGGTGGATCTGAGCAAAGGCTATTATCAGATTCCAGTAAAGCCTGAGGTCCGACCTTACTTAGCGTTTAGCACTTCGGAAGGACATTATGAATTCAACATGTTGCCGTTTGGGTTGAAAAATGCTTCGAGTGTGTTTTCTAGGATGATGCGAAAATTGTTGGATCCCCTGAATAACCCATGCATCACAAATTGTATGGATGATATCCTCATTGCTACGGAAACATTTGAGGAACACATTAACTCTTTGACTATGCTGTTTGATAGACTGAGAGAGGCTAATTTGACTGCTAGACCAACAAAATGTTGTATTGGTTGTAAAGAGTTGGAGTTCTTGGGACATACTGTATATCAGGATAACATGACCCCTGACCCCAAGAACCTCGAGAAATTACAGAGAGCACCGCGGCCACAAACCAAGAAAGATGTGAGATCTTTCGTGTCATTGTGTGGATTCTATCAGAAATATATCAAAAATTGTAACTCTATTTGTGCTCCTCTGACGGATTTAACTCGCAAGGGAAACCCTGATAGAATAGTTTTGTCAGCCCAGTGTGAATTAGCATACCAAGAGTTAAAGGGAAAACTTACAAGCATGCAGTTCTTGAAATTACCTATTTGAGTCAGGAATTTGTGGTGAGAAGTGACTCAAGCAATGTAGGCCTGGGGGCTACTTTGTTGCAAAGGTCATCATCACCAGACGGGGAGCTGAACCCAGTCGCTCATGCTAGCCGCAAGTTGAACAAAGCGGAGCAAAACTATTCCACAAGCGAAAAAGAATGTCAAGCTTTAATCTCGGTGATACGAAAATTCCAGATCTATCTATATGGAAGAACATTCGTGGTCCACATAGATCATCAGCTCCTCGTATTCTTATCACAGGCAAAGCATGAAAATGCTCGTTTATTACGGTGGTCTTTACTCCTACAGCCATATTCATTCACTATTGAATACATTCCAGGGTCACAGAACGTGGGTTCAGATTTCTTCAGTAGGCATCCATGTGATCCAAATCAAAGTATTCATCAGGCGTAAGGAGTTAATTTTATCTATGTGTATCACTGGTTTTGGAACTTGCATCAGGCATGTTCTTAAGGGGGGGGGGGGGGGGGGGTGTGATAAAGTACATTGATACAGCGATAAAATTATTAATTATAAGTATAAAAGTCAAAATAATATGAGTAGAAATAGAAATAGTAAAGTTGAACGCGTCTTCTTTCCCCCCGTCAGTCATCGCATTGAGATAAGAACGTAGAGTGAAATCTTATTGCCGCGCCAGTGGTATTGGACTTTTTAACTCGCCCGTCAAGGGTTAACGGTAACAATTTTGAAAACAACAAGCTTAGTTGTTCCAAGAAAGACAGTAAGAATAAAACAGGGGAGGCATAAACGAACGCATAAAAGTGAGAGAGAGAGAGCGAACACATGCCACAAATTGTCAAGCGTTAGATTCTTGGATTAGCTACCCAGAACGACAGTGCGAGACGATACGGTGGCAGGTGTTCGGTAAGGTTGTCGCAAGCTTTGTAGAATTGAAAAAAAATACCCCGCAAAGTCCAATACTTCTTCTAACTATAGGCACACAGTGGAAATATTTGTTCGTTCTATGGGCATGCAGAGGGACTAATATAAACACACACGCGTTGCTCTGTCTGCAAATTAGTACATTTGTGACGTCACCAACTTGTTGCTTCAGTTTGAACTACGCGCGAATCGGGAAAGAGATGGCGTGTTTAGGCAATAATGGAAATTGAAACTACTATGGAAATTTATGAAATTCTTTATTAATAGGTTTAGGATCATAAAAGTTAGCTAGTTTAAGAGCTTATCTTCTCCTGATAAATAATATGTTTAAAAATACAAAATTCCCCAGTAGATAAGAAAGTTATTGACAAAAGACTGTAATGGTTATGACAGACAGACCAACACATGCTCGTCTTGACTTTCACTAACGTTGACTTTTTTTTGACACGTCCTTGAAAAGGCAGGAAAATGGTACATGTATTCTATTGGAGGAGGGGTAGACAAGGGGAGAGAAATTATGGGATGGCTTGACAATAAATATATTTTAGCAGGGGAAATCTAAGAATGAGTGAGGAGAAAACTTGTTATGTCCAAAAATCAAGTCTGTTTTCGCTTTTATTTTCAAAATTCATAATGAAAAGCTTAGTCTTCTGATCTGATTGGCCAACGCATTTTATATTATGGAAAACGTAGTTAGGTTTTTGCCATTTTGTAGAAAGCTGTCCCTGAAGCAGGTCGATGTGATCCTAGAAGTTTGACTTTTAATTGTAACTAAAACTAAAAGGTATTTGTCATAGTCTAGTCAGCAGCAAAGCTGAATGTGTGCCATCCATCGCACCTGTGCTTATTTCATTGAATTCTGGTAAGAAGAATATCTATATTATTATGTAATATGTGCAAAGGCAAAAAGTGGAAAAGTGTATGACATGTCTAAAGAGACAGTTTGGGTATATCTATTTGATTTATGTTTGAATATTGCATTGTTGTTATTACAAATTATTATAAGACTAAAGTAGAATAGCAAGCCTCTGTGTTCACTGAACACAATTGATTGGCTGGAGCGTTTATATTTTGTAATAGAAGAAAATTATATGCATATAAGGAGATTTACATACTCCTTTTAAATTGTGTTGAAGAAGACTATGTAAAATGACAGTGGCGTATCTGCTATATGGACCTGAGTTGTGGTCACAATAAGATGTGAGTTCAAACAAACTTAGGGGCTGGTGCACTTGTAATGCACACGAGGCTGAACCCCATCATGTCATGTAGAGAGTTGAGGGAAAAATATAACATATATGAAAAGGCCAGGGTGTCTCTTATGTTCGTCTTCTTCTTCTTTGATCCTTAGCCGCCGACCGTCAAAGCAGTCAGTGGCCATCACGCCTAGTGGCGTCTTGTAGGGCAACAACAAATTAATTCTACCTTGCTCGGTCGATGGCCGTCCTTTGTACAGTGCCCCAACTCTGGTTCATTCTTTGCATCTCAGCCTCCACAGTCCTCCGCCAGGTTGTTTTTGGTCGGCTTCTCTTTCGTTTTCATTCAGGTGTCCAAAGCATAGCTGTTCTTGTGATGGCATCGGGGTCTCTTCTGAGGACATGACCAACCCAGCTCCAGCGTCTACCAGCTATGATGGTGTGCATGTCCTCTTGCTTGCTACGAGTAAGGTCTTTTATGTTGCAGGGTTTTTTTTCCTGTTACCAGCCGGTGACAGGAAAGCTGAAGTACGAGTGAAGACAGTAACGTCTCCCGTACAGCATATTCTGTATCATAATTGTCAAGTGGAGCTCTGAGAGCTGATGTTCTTTACAGAGCCATATCAACGATTGAATCTTCACGAAGGAAATTTCAGGTTATGTGCCACAATCTAAGAAATCTGACACTTTATCTGGAGAAAACTGTTTCCCTATCCATTAACAGAAACTCTCGGGGAAATGATGACATAAACAGTCTCTCCATTAACTGACTCACATTATTACTTATTACTTAACAGGTTGTGAAACACCTTACGGAACATTTTAATATTAATAGTATTATTGTTGGAGCAAGAGTCCTTATTTTCAGTTCACTTTTCAGTGAAACATACATTTTCTTCAGTTTTAAAAGACCTGTCCAAAAGAGATTGCAGGACAGGCACAATAAATTGTACAAAAAAATATTTCCAAATTGAAATCTAAACAACAGAGTTATTAAGATTCTATTAGAGAGTTATACTGTGTTGTTTTTTTATGTACCATCATTTCATTGCATCCCCTAGACACTAGCCACATCAAACACCATACATTAGAAGTAATTTACAGCACCGTGTGAGATCTTGAGAGGTAGCGTTAGGTCCCTTGAGAATTCATCTTCTTCAACCACTAGATTGAAGGTCTTACATAGCTTGACCTCACACGGTTAACACATCTAACTCTATCATTCTTATCTTTTACCATCATAACCTCTCCAGCAAATTAAACTTTGCTACAAAGGTTAAGTCCTGTCCCGGTGAGTTGCTCTCCAGGTCTATTGATAACACTGGGTCATAGTAATCTTCTGTAGCCATCGCTGCCCAGGAAGAGGGGACACCACCTCGGAGTGGTGTGTCTGTGTCACAATCACATGTGCTGCTGTTATGCTTGTTGTTGATATCAGGGGTGATATTGGTATCACCCAGAGTGGAATGAGGGGATGTCTGCGTAATTCTTCGTTTGACTTTAATCTGTCTCGATTTCTCTTTGTTCTGTTTCCTCTTGTTTAAATAAAGTGTAAATTTGTCATTGTTCATATCTTCTGGGTCAGATTCGGGTGAAGTCATGTTGTTTGTGTCTTGTGTTACGTCATTTGTTATCTGGGGAGTGTTTTGCATTAAAGGTGCAGCAGATGTTGATAATGCTGATTTTGTAGGTTGTTCCTTGTCCGGGACTGTGATTGTGGTTGCTACTTGCGGTTTCCTTCTTGGGCATTGGTTAACCCAATGACTGTCCAAACCACAAATCGCGCATGGCGTTCGTCTGCCGGTCATTGTAACAACATTTTTACGTTTGTCTCGTGTCCCTGCGACTGTAGTCTCATGTTGACATAGTGCGGGACGTTTCTGGTCGGGTTACTCATGAAGGCCCACTTGTCTGTGGCGTTCTTTAACCGAAAAGCTTCGGCTTCTTTGTCGCTCGTAATGGATGTGACGATTTGTAGAACAGCGTCCCTTTTTATCGTTGGGGGTAGCCAGTGTAGCACCCCCTTGGACTTCTCCTTTTCTTGATGTTCTATGATTATAGACATCTTGGGATTACCCCATTCAAATTTCTTCCCCTGAAGGATCTGATAGTGCGTTATGTGAGCTGACGTCGTCAGGGTCGCGTACCATTTTAGAGGATTTGAGAATCTGTAAAGGGCTGCAATGTTATTTAAACCCACCCCTGCCGGTCCAGCCAAAATGCTCGCCATCAGCGAGTAAGGGGCTCTCGCGGCTTGTGGCCCGGATGTTGTTAGTGTGGCCGGGTAGGGAATTGGGGGTTGCTGTTTAATTGCAGAGAGTGTTAGATCTAGATACAAGCTTGACCGCTAGAGTTCACAATTTCTCCCTTACAGTCTTACGGGATTTTAACCAGGTTCGTGGACTATCCTCTAAGGTGTTGTATTGAGTTAGAGCAGATAATTATGACATGATAAGTTCTCTCAGCAGGCGTTTCCTCCTTTCTTTCAATATTGTGTGTGGTGAGGTATTTAATAGACAATATCCTTTTGTTTTGGTCTCAACGTGATTTTTATTCCAACTTAACGTATGTACATTATGGCATAAAGATTTATAGTATGCATATTTCGTTCATCCACAAATGCACATTGCTTCCATTAACATAGCATGGGGAAGTTCATATCAAGTGAATTACCCTGATTTCAGCTCTTAGCTACTTGATCCTTCAAAACATTAGCTAGCGGTAATTTCATACTAGCAGTTACTCTGAGGATTAAACCATTCTCTCATTTCCTGAAGAGCTTCGTGTTCTACCAAACTGTTAGTGGTTCTACTTAGCAATCCAAAGTCTATATTTTGACTCAAAGTCTAACTTGCAGCCATTTTACAGGGTGCTGCGGGGGGCAAAAACTATTTCCTTGCGACATGAAAAATGTTTTAGGTATTTTAACAGCACTCTACTTACTGCCTTTCCTTGTGAAAATAAAATGCACAATTCACACTAAAACTGGGGAAAGACTTCCTTTAGTAAAAGTTTGAAAATCCTAAAAAATCTGCAGCATAAGAAATACACGTCTGTCTCTTCGCTTCAAAATCTGCAACTGACTTGGCTGGGTACAAAGGCCGGCTTCGGTTTAGCTCAAAATCTAGGTTAGCGTTGCTTCTACTTCCTATTCGTCTCGGGATTGGATAAAAAGGGTAATCTACGCTGTTCCCATCCTATAGTCTGTTCCTATGATTAAATTTCAACTAACTTCTGTCAACTAAGCGATGGTCTTTATTTGTTAAAATTGAAAATCCCTAAAATGGCGCATTCCCTGTCACATATAGATCCCGGGGCTCCGCAAATGTATCCCGTAGGGAGACACTTGAGTACTATCAATAACAAAAATTTTTCCCTAAAAAAATTTCCAAGTCCAAAATTATTTTCAAAAAAAAAATTTCAAGTTCAAAAATTTTCTAAGTCTAAAAATATTTCAGAAAATTTAACGAAATTCCTACATCTGAGCTCCTATGTCTATATGGGACTGTCGTCTATAAAGGGGCCTTATAGATGGACATCATCTCAAAAAAATTGCAAACTATCTTTCACATCAATACATATTTCAACCAAATTTACAAATTGGCAACACTGACCAACAAAATCTGCAAAACAATCATAAGGTCATCACCAAAAAAAATGTGACAAGTGGCAACACTGGGAAATGAACAATAAACTATCTTATTTGCAGAACTTGGCTGCATTATCATAATCTATTACATTTCATTCATAAATATAGTTGATTACATTCTCTTAGATATGGTGGGGGGTGTTATCTCTTTTCTTTTCCTGTTATTTGCTCCATTTATAAGTCTGCAAGTACTTAAAAATTCTTTTTTCTTCCTGGCGTACTTATTTATTCTATTTTCCAAGTACTCTGCAATATTCCAAGAAATGTCCAAAATCTCCAATTCCTATGGTAATGGTAATCCACTTTCATAAAATAGCCAATGTTTTCATGGGTACTCATCATTTTTTTTTTTTTTTTCCTAGTGAATGAGCCACTTGCTCATTATTACATGTAGAAAACATCTCTAGACATAATATGCATATTTTATCAGACGATAATATAACCAGCATCATTTTTATAAGTAATCATTTTTCACAATAAAAGCATTAAAACCTCATGGCTTATCCTTATTTATTTATCTGAATGTTTCCGGTTATTGACATTTTCCAAATGGTAAGTGTATAAATTCGTTCCAAGTCCATCACTGTAAAGAATGTTCTATATTACATTCCTTTTTGTTTTTCTTCAAAATATGTGATGTTTGTCTCCAATATCCGTACGTCTGGTGGTGATCCTGTCCATTAGTCAGTTATTTCTAATCATTCCTTCTTTTCTGTCAACACAGTATTTTTTTCTGTGAACTCTTCCCTAGAAATATTATTTTATATATATATTTATTCTTCAAAGATCTTCTTTGACTTACCATACATCAATTTACAAACATCTAATTATTCAGCAACCAACAGACGAATATGTTACAATCATATTATGAAATATAAGGGAAAAGGAAAATATAGTTTCAAATCATCATGAATTTTCTACATTGGGTTCCGTATTACTTTATTTTCTCTGTTAAGACAACTGCTTATACTCTTGACAATATGTATCCATGTTGTCACTCTCAAGGCATCCTTGTATACAATTTATATTTGTCTCCTTTTTTTTCATAACACCAATGTATCATTTATGGTGTTCCAATATCATTGTATCTATTCTTGTCCTCCTGTTATCTTGAGAATTCATCCTTAGTAACTCCCTATGTACCTTATCTAGCAATACATTTATCAAAAACACATCAAACAATTATTTATGGAACAATCAACTGAGATGTAAGAACTGTTTGACAATATGAGATAAAAAAAAATTTTGGGATCATCACTCAAAAAATGTGACATAGAAGGGAAGAAAAAAAGTATTCAATTGATCGTGAGGAATCTACAATATTCTTATAAGACAAAGTTCCTGGCACTCTGAATACTATTTATCCATATTATTTCTGGTTATCCTTGCATACAGTGTACCATTTCCATTTTCTTTATAAGTCCAATTCATCGCTCATGGTGCTCCAATATTTAAAATGTGGATCCTTCCTATTCCTCTTATTCTGTACTGGAAATACATCCTTATTAATTGTCCATGTACTATATCTGCGAATATTTATCAACAATATATCAACTAATCATTTATGGAACCATTAACATAAATGTCTAGACTTTACCAAAACATGAACAAAAACATGTCTTTTTACATATGTGCAAAATTTCGACACCAACTCTGCCTTCGCTGGTCGAGGGTTAGTCAGAGTTATGTGGTGCCTGTAACATCCGCTGACTACAGCCAGATGGGTGACCTATGGTATTTATAATTCAAAAATCTCATCCGTCAGTTAATCTTAAGTGTGGGGCGGGGGTCTATTTCATGGTGTCCTTGACCAAGTTTGCTGCATTTCCAATCTAGGTATTCTTTTCTTATGTCATAATATCTCCATGATATATCTGTGACATGTCTGTCCTTGGGATAACATTATTATTATCCAATATCTTCGGGGTGAGCAAATCTCAGTACGTCCAATTTCATCAATCATGTATTTTTTTTCTCTCCTGTAATTCTGGGTATGTTATGAGTATAGTACATTGTCAATTTATTTCAACTATCTTACAACATTCTGCAATTCGTGATAAGGAATAGTCATTTGTTATACAACAGTGTTCATATTACAAAGGCAATGAGCAAAAATCAAAGAGATATCTTCTCCAAAAATGCGGATGTATCTCTGTTAAACTCTTTCTTTGTGTAGTTGTTAACTCATACTGGCTACTAGTTGTTGAATCATGCTTTATTTGCTAAATGATGTGAATGTCCACCAGTGGATAAATGTAGATGTTGGGACTGGTGTAGTAAAGTGTAACGATTGTCAACTCATCAAACCCAGCACAGTTTTGGTCATACAGGTCATCTTGTCCTGGAACGTGATGAGGCTCCGACAAGAATGTGAGTGTAAACAATGAGTGTGTATCTGAATGTCAGTACGCGAATGGTAGAATGATTCGATAGAGTTGACAGGTTGGTAGTACATCACTCATACTCACACTGTTCGAATTCAAGAAGTACTGGAACTACGGTGGTCTTTTTATAACATTTAATGGGACGCACACTTGGACAGTACGTGTATGGTTACAGGAACAAATGTCGACATAGACAGCATAATGTTGATCACAGGAATATCATCTTAAGTTAGCATTCATGCTTGGCAAATATCATAATGGAGCATTCGTAAATAAGCATTCAGCGTTCCATCATGTAAATCATCTGGCTTTACTGACTGGGCACGTCAGACCATAACCAATACATAGGAAGGCTCCTAGACCTAACCTCGTCTAGCGAATATTCCTTCACGTAAAGTTCAATATATATATATTTCATAATATAGGAATCCCAGACATGGGTTCTCACATGTAGCAGTGATCTCTTGGTTCATCGAGCGATAGTACAGGCATCCCTTTTTCTCACTCGATAAATACAAAGTATATGAATTTCAACATGGCTGTTCTCTCTCTCGTGAGCTTCACTCACTATAGAATATAGACCAAAATTAGTCATTCATTAAATGTCCTCATTTCTTCATAGGTTCTCTCATAGAGGTAATTGAATAATATCATACAATCCAGTGCTGATACATAGGAATGTCTTCTTCCTTTGAATGGATATTCTTTTTAAAAGTACCACTGTGCATCTGCTTATCAACAACGATGGCGAAGCCCAAGTTCATAATAATAAATTGTGGTTTTACCTTTTTATGCGAAATATAACTTTGCCATTCCTTGGCAAAAGAGAATAAACACTGGGGTAAAGTACATACAACATGTCTAAATGATTATCACTTTTCCCCATCCATATATAGATCACTATTTCGGCAAAAAGCCTGCTACAACAAAACTCGGCATCCTCACAGGATGACAGCCATGGATCACACCCTTTGCTAGCGATACTTCCGCTGCATAGCCTTTGACCTTTTCTAGCGACAACCAAATTAGTTCGACTTAGAAATGCAAAGATATCCATATATAAGACAGACTCGTCCTACTCATACAAACACTACGTATAAATTCAGGCCATAGATATACTGAAGCAAGAACAATCTATTCCTACCCAGCCACAGAATAAATCGCAGTAGGCCTAGAGTCGTCTGCGGAGTCCGATCGAAGATGACAGAACTATTTTCAAGGGAAGCAACCCAAAAATGACTTCTCCTTAAGCACTTAAAAAAGGAAATACTTTGCTTACAAAATATTTGCGAACATAATAAGAATATAAATGTATTATATTGCAAGATAGTAAAAATTGCCCTTTACAGTCTTACCACACCTCCCGGGAAAAAAAAAAAAAATTTTTTTTTTTTTAAATACATCTAGGAGCACCGTAGAATAGGCTCACAACGCAAGAATACTGCGCAGATGAAAATATCAGGAATAACTATAATTCCTAATATGACTGGTGAGAATATATATCTCAAAATCTGAGAGAAATTGTTTCCCTACGAATAAATGTTTCCAGGAAGGTGTGATGTACGTATAATACAATTCTGGTAATTATACAATGCATACCAAAAATTCACACTACAATCTTAAATTTATGATTTATGAAGAAACAATCATCAAAGAACAGCGGTGAATTAACATCAATAAACCGCTAAGTAGCGATACCATCATTCTATTATTAAATTACAAATGTGTATCTTAGTAAAGAAACAAAAAAATAACTGTTGTAAAGTTATACATATTAAAAAGATCCAATATTTAACAGTTAAGTGGCATCATGTGGGCATCTGGACAGAATGTCCGCCATCACATTTTCTGAACCACGGATAGCTCGTACCGAAAAATGAAAAGGTTGAAGAGCGATTGCGTATCGAGTTGATCTCGAGCTCTTCAAGTTTTTACTTTGGATAGCCGTAAGAGCTTTTTGGTCAGTTTCCACTACGAAATGCGCGCCCAGAAGGAATCTTTGGAGTTTGAGAATTGACCAAACCATTGCCAATAATTCACGGTCTAAAACCGAGTAATTCCTTTCTGCAGCATTAAGTTTTCTGGATATGTACATTACAGGATGCAGAGTTCCAGAGTACTCTTGCATTAGTGCCGCTCCAATCCCAGTGGATGAAGCGTCACTACGAAGAACAAATGTCTTATCTGTTGTAGGTAACACTAAAATAGGTGGTGATGAAAACATAGTTTTGATCTTCTCTAGTGAAGATTGGCATTCATGAGACCAGTGAACCATGTTAGGCGACCCTTTCTTTAATAGTGTAGAGAGAGGTGCCATGATAGAGGACAGATTCGGAATGAAACGTCCATAAAATTGTATGAGACCTAAAAGACTTCGCACTTGCTTTTTAGTCCTAGGGATAGAGATGTTAAGTATCTTAGTGATATTATGGTCTTCTGTCTTCAAGAAACCGTGACCTACTCGATGGCCTAAGAAAGCAATTTCGCTAAAGCCAATACAAGCTTTAGATGGTTTTGCTGTCAGGTTATACTCACGCAGAGTTGATAATAATTCAACTAATCCTGAATAGTGATCTTCCCAAGTATCGCTGAAAAGACAGATGTCGTCTAGATAAGCAATGACATCTGACCGATACGATAGGATTCGACGCATCATGCGTACAAATGTAGCTGGTGCGTTCATAAGGCCGAAAGGCATAAAATTCCATTGGAAAAGGCCTCTGGGAGTAGAGAAAGCGGTAAGAGGTTTGGCGCGTTCGGATAATGGAACTTGCCAATATCCTTTAGACAAATCAAGTTTAGTGAAAAAATGCGATTTAGAAAGACGAGTAAGTAACTCTTCTAGTAAAGGCATAGGTTCAGCATCGAACTTCGTAACTTGATTCAATTTGCGATAGTCAACGCAAAGACGTATGTTATTGTCTTTTTTTTCGAACAATAACCATCGGCGAAGAATATGCAGAAGTGGATGGTTCGATTATTTGTAAATCTATCATTTCATCCAACTCCTTTTCAACCTGTGTTTGGAAATGTATAGGGATAGGATAAGGCCTAACCCTAATTGGAGTATGTTCAGTTAGAACAATGTCATGCTCAATGACATGAGTTTGTCCAGGGATGTCAGTGAGGACATCCTGAAATGTTTGTAACATAGACGAAACTTGTCGCCGTTCTCCTAGAGACAAATCAGGAGAAACAGTAACGTCTTTCCATGATTCACTAGAATGAAGTGGGATCATTGGAAGCGGGAGATTAACATCCGAAAAACTTGTTTCCTCATCCTGTATTACAGACAGTGATGAGTAATGACCATGTTTGACATGAGAATCGTCCGTTGCCTGGAAAATAGGCTGTAGATAGTCAGGACGTTCATGGAACTCCGTAAGCATATTGATGTGGAAGGTTTTATGCTTCCCGTTAATATCGACGATGTAGTCAACATCTGAAATTTTCGATATTATATCGTACGGACCTTTCCAACTAATAAGGAGTCTATTTTCACGACAAGGTAGCAAAACAAATGCTTTGTCACCAGGACAAAGTTGTCGTAAAGTTCTCTTCTTATTAGCAAATTGTCTTGCCTTCTGCTTAGCAAACTCAGAAGAGGACGTTGCCAATTTGCATGCTTCGATAATCTTTTGTCTCAGCGCGATGACATACTCGTAAGAAGATTTTGTGTCATCGTCAATATTGTCAGCTGTTATAAGATCATGCAGCAAAGACATTGGGCCGCGCGGTCGCGCGCCAAAGACAAGTTCAAAGGGCGAAACCCTGTATGTTCATTGGGGACCTCTCTGTACGCGAAGAGGGCCGCGGGTAAAACCCTATCCCAATCCTGAGGATGATCCTCAGTTATCTTCCCTAATAAGTTCTTAAGTGTTCTATTTAGTCGCTCGACCATCCCATTGGACATAGGATGATAGATGCTACTCAAAGATCTCTCTATCTGTAGAGTAGACATTACTTGAGACATGGTATCCGATATCAGTTGGGTGCCATGATCTGATAATATTTCTCCGGGGAATCCCAGCCGAGAAAATATAAGCCAAAGAGCATCTGCAATGTCAGCGGTAGTAATGCTCTTTAGAGGGATAGCCTCTGGCCAACGTGTGCACATGTCTACACACGTTAAGATAAACTGATGTCCTCTAGCAGATTTGATCTTGAATGGACCAATGATGTCTATCGCCATTTTCTGGAATGGACGAATAGGAATATCTGCAGCCTGAATAGGCGCAGCATGACGAGGACCTTTGGATTTGACTTCTTGACATACTTTACAGGATCGACAATAGATCCGTATGTCCTTGTTCACAAAAGGCCAAAAGAAAGCCGCAAGAACTCTTGACTTTGTACGGGAAAAACCCATGTGACCAGCACACTGAGAGTCGTGTGCATGTTGTAAGATCTTAACTCTCAAATTCTTGGGTACAAGAATCTGAGAATGACTTGACTTAGTGGAGTCTTGCACCATACGTACAAGTACGCCATTCTTCATTGTAATCCAAGATTTACAATTTGAATCTTTATTCGGATCACCTTTTGTTACAAGAGTGAAGAATTTCTTAAGAGTCGGATCTTCTTCTTGTTGTTTTATAAACGAGTCACGAGAAATTACCAAGGGATCATCTTGGTTATGCACTTCATTATCTTCAACAGATGAAGTTTCAGGCATATTGAGAGCTTGAGCTCTAGTGACTACTGCATTAGCAGATTGCATATTTTGATTTTCCCAAACGGAAATTTGCTCCGGAGTGCATTCTTGGACTCCGTGAATGCGACCGATGATAAGATCAGCGATCGGATCCGGCAAAAGACATGCGTGTACATCTCCTGTGAAGAAAGGAGTAGCAATCCTAATGATAGCGGTAGAGTATTTCTCTATGGTGCCGCCAAATGTTACGCATTTGACTACTTTGCCTGTAGAATGAGAAGGATCTATGAGTGACTGCCTAACCCCAATAGTTGTGCATCCAGAATCAAAAAGTACTGAGACTGGATTGTCATTTACTAAACCTTTGTGTAAGACAAGAGAACCTCTCCCATCATGCGCGATTGACGCAGGAAGAGCGGGAAGAGGATGGCCACAGCTTAAAGTAGACACTGTGGTTGGCTCAAATAATGTTTTGCATTGGGGGCACTGAGATGCTCTCCCAAAATCAAAAGCGGCACATGCCATATTATTAGAGTCATCATTATCTTTATTTTGTTTATAGGCTTCGTGGGACTCTTGCTGTGCAGAGTTCGCCTGGTAATGAGCTTTATGTTTTTTGAATTGTGCTCTACCTCTGTTATTATTGCCTCTGTACTTATCATTGTTTCCACTATTATAACCTCTACTCGGGTTTGAATCATAGCTCCTTTGGTTACTATCATCATATTCATTATAATGAGTATCTCGGTAATTATGATCCTGTTGTCTCCATGAAGGAAAACTTGGATAGTTTCTAGAATGACTTCCTTTGCGAAAGTTCCTGTAATTATGACCACCCCTGAATCGAGGGCTGTCAGCTCTTCTCCAGGTATTCGAAGAAGAACCCTGAAATGATTGGTTACCTTGGTTCTGATAACTGTAATAGTTACCTTTTTTATTAAACCTATTTTGAGGTCCTTGGAATTTGTGAGAGTGATTAGGGTTGTATGGTGTTGCAGAAGCAACTGGCATACCTTCTTTAACCTTACTATTGCTAATAGCTACGTCCGGATGTGCAGTGACGTATTGGGTACAATACTGTTCCATTTCTTTTAGAGACTTAGGTTTACGCTCATGTAAGAATTCGAGGAAAGGTTTATTTATACTTGACATAATCTTGTCTCTGAGTATCAAGTCCATAAGGGCTTCATAAGTCTTTTCTGTTTTGGATAGCTCAATCCAACGATCAAATGTAAGTCGTGTCCTTGCAATGAATTCTGAGAATTCTACACCTGCCTCAGGCACCATTGTCTTAAACAACTTCCGATAACCCTCTTCAGACAACTGATACTTCTTTAATAAGGCTGCCCTAATAACATCATAGTTATCTTTGTCAGCCTCTTCAACCAAACTTAAACTAGTCAGAGAATCACCTTTCAGATTTTCTGATAACTGGTTAGCATATTGTGATTTGTCCACATTATGTGCTCGACACGAGCGTTCAAATCTGTTTAGCCAGAATGTTATGTCATCACTGGAAGGGTTGAACGCTGGTACCCTGACCTTGTAAGTAAAGGGTTTACCATTACCACTAGATGCTTGATTAACATTACTTATGTTTGTTAACTTTAACTTTTCTAACTCAAATGCTAAAAGTTCTTTTTGGTGTTCATGTTCTCTTATTGCTTTTTTTTCTTGAGCTTCAGCTTGTAATTTTATCTCTTCTGCAGCAGCCTGTAATTTTTTCTCTTCAGCAGCAGCTTCATCTTTTCTTTTCTCTTTTTTCCATTTCCATCTGGAATCTTTTTTCATCAGTCTGTATCTGCAATTTCTTTTGTTCATCCTCTCTTTGTAATTTTCTTTCCTCAGCTTCTAATTTCTTTTCTTCAATCAATGCTTTTCTTTCTTCAGCAGCCAATGCTTTGTCATATTGAGCAACTGCCCATTCTTCTAACTGCTGACCAGTCTTATCAAGAGCCCTGCCTTGTGTGATAAAATAATCCAAGGCAGACATCTTGTCTAATAAGATCAGTAATTTGCAAAAAGTAAATAAATTTACTTTCTTAGTCTTAATCAAAGACTTTGTATGATAACTTTGTAACCTGTGAAAAATAGTACTTAACTATCCCAATCACTGTGGGAAACAAGCCTTACAAAGGTCTTGTATAAATCCTTATATAATAACAGCTATAAGTTGCTGGTTCACTCTATAATATAAGTGCAGTGCACCAGAAATAGTGTTTTATATCATCAACTGTGTACCTTTAGTAATAGTAATTAACTATCAGTTGATTCTTGTACATCAATTTATATGATCAACTATATTTTAAATAGTGTATGTCGATCAGGCACAAAACAAAACAGTTATACAGAAAAACATGAAAACATTTGCGGAAATGAAATAAATAAAATTGGAAAAACAATAAAAGATAAACCGCAAGAGGATAACAAATACAAATAACGCCACCGTATATAAATGATACGTGATGCCATATGATGATGGATGGTATCCGCATGTCTGGTTTTGTGTAGTGCAGATGTGTTCAGTCAAAACAATGTTCATACAAAAATAACAGGGCAATCCACATAGGACGTCAGTAAACTCACGACGTATAAAGTCAATGATTCTTGAAACAGCCGTTGACGTTTTTCTTCATTATTTATTGTGGACGCCACAGTGACAAAATGGTTACGCGAATATGTAGACACATCAAACAGTCATTATCACAGCAACATTCAATACAGCAATAGACGGTAGACAGCATTACAATGATGAGTCAGATGCATGTTATATTTCATAGTGCTGTAAATGTAGTCAGGTGAAAAACTCCATCCCTTTCTATAACAGCCAGGAGATAACCAGATGTATGAGATCAGTTCACTCTCCTTAGTTTGACTTCAGCAAGACAGACACGTCTGCCGAAGTATAAATAATGTCCTCAAAAATATCCTCTAGATAATAAAGGTTTTTCAAACCTAGTTCATTTAACAAAGTAGCAAGTAATGGTCCTTGGTACCTGCATCAACCGATGCAGTACAATACAGCGACATGTGAGCTAGGAAAACATCTCGTGACGACGACTTTCGAAGACAGGCGATGAACCAGAAATCGTTCACGACCAAAAATCGATAGAGTTAATGAAAATGTTAATTTACCTTGCCTTCCGGAAATACACAGAAATATTATGCCTCCCGGCATGTGCAAATACACTAGAGGTATTATCTCGAATAAACGAAATATCCATAAGAGGACTCTCACATTCCTGACAGAACAAAAAAAAAGCGGAGATCCCCTCTTCAACGAGGCATCTCTTTCGCCATTCCAAATCGCTCACTCCACTAGTGGTGGGCGGAAACCGATCGACCAAGAAGCAAGACAAGTCATGCGCAGTCCAGCGCAAAATGACCACAGCTCAAACTTAACTGCATTCGATACCAACGCGAGAAGACAACTGGCCACCAGTTGTTAAACTCTTTCTTTGTGTAGTTGTTAACTCATACTGGCTACTAGTTGTTGAATCATGCTTTATTTGCTAAATGATGTTAATGTCCACCAGTGGATAAATGTAGATGTTGGGACTGGTGTAGTAAAGTGTAACGATTGTCAACTCATCAAACCCAGCACAGTTTTGGTCATACAGGTCATCTTGTCCTGGAACGTGATGAGGCTCCGACAAGAATGTGAGTGTAAACAATGAGTGTGTATCTGAATGTCAGTACGCGAATGGTAGAATGATTCGATAGAGTTGACAGGTTGGTAGTACATCACTCATACTCACACTGTTCGAATTCAAGAAGTACTGGAACTACGGTGGTCTTTTTATAACATTTAATGGGACGCACACTTGGACAGTACGTGTATGGTTACAGGAACAAATGTCGACATAGACAGTATAATGTTGATCACAGGAATATCATCTTAAGTTAGCATTCATGCTTGGCAAATATCATAATGGAGCATTCGTAAATAAGCATTCAGCGTTCCATCATGTAAATCATCTGGCTTTACTGACTGGGCACGTCAGACCATAACCAATACATAGGAAGGCTCCTAGACCTAACCTCGTCTAGCGAATATTCCTTCACGTAAAGTTCAATATAGATATATTTCATAATATAGGAATCCCAGACATGGGTTCTCACATGTAGCAGTGATCTCTTGGTTCATCGAGCGATAGTACAGGCATCCCTTTTTCTCACTCGATAAATACAAAGTATATGAATTTCAACATGGCTGTTCTCTCTCTCGTGAGCTTCACTCACTATAGAATATAGACCAAAATTAGTCATTCATTAAATGTCCTCATTTCTTCATAGGTTCTCTCATAGAGGTAATTGAATAATATCATACAATCCAGTGCTGATACATAGGAATGTCTTCTTCCTTTGAATGGATATTCTTTTTAAAAGTACCACTGTGCATCTGCTTATCAACAACGATGGCGAAGCCCAAGTTCATAATAAATTGTGGTTTTACCTTTTTATGCGAAATATAACTTTGCCATTCCTTGGCAAAAGAGAATAAACACTGGGGTAAAGTACATACAACATGTCTAAATGATTATCACTTTTCCCCATCCATATATAGATCACTATTTCGGCAAAAAGCCTGCTACAACAAAACTCGGCATCCTCACAGGATGACAGCCATGGATCACACCCTTTGCTAGCGATACTTCCGCTGCATAGCCTTTGACCTTTTCTAGCGACAACCAAATTAGTTCGACTTAGAAATGCAAAGATATCCATATATAAGACAGACTCGTCCTACTCATACAAACACTACGTATAAATTCAGGCCATAGATATACTGAAGCAAGAACAATCTATTCCTACCCAGCCACAGAATAAATCGCAGTAGGCCTAGAGTCGTCTGCGGAGTCCGATCGAAGATGACAGAACTATTTTCAAGGGAAGCAACCCAAAAATGACTTCTCCTTAAGCACTTAAAAAGGAAATACTTTGCTTACAAAATATTTGCGAACATAATAAGAATATAAATTTATTATATTGCAAGATAGTAAAAATTGCCCTTTACAATCTCTATTTCTCCTACTTCTGGGCGTAGTAATTATTCAGTCATTATTTTTTTTTCTCCATTATTTAAATCTCCATTTTGTGTCCTTAGTACCTGTGGTTCCATGGGATTATCATAATCTATTTGTCTCCTGTCTACTGATAATCCTTCAATAATGACTTCAAATATGGTCCTCATATGTGCAGTAATCATCTGCTCTGATTTGTTCCATGTCCATGGTATTCATCAAATATTCCTATCCTTGTCTCCTGTCTACTGATAATCCCTTCAATAATCTTATTTGTTCCATCGTATTCATCAAATATTCACGAAAACCACGAAAGACTAAAATTATTGCTTCTCCAATGTTAATGTGGGGGATTTTGTGCATAAACATTACAACAAAATCTCAACTGTGACAACATAAAGTTTCACCATAATATAAAATGGCATCTTCATCATCATTAAACAGTTGCTTCATTCTCTCATGTGCCATCTGTGGCTATCATCCGGTAATGGGTGTTCAATGTGGGTTCAGCATATACAAATGCTGTAGAGGGGTATTTCATTTGCTAAGTCAGCATGTGCAAATGCTATTTCTTTAACATGGGCAAAGGCATCATCAACAAATAGGTGTAATGTGTTCAATCTGGGATTAGCATATACTAATGCTCTCAAAGGATTTTTCATGTGCAAAAAATCAGCATGCGCAAATGTCATTGGGGTTGTCATAGGCAGTATCAACAAAATAACGCTGGAGTATCAGAAATCATGCTGGTGGGGGTATGACTGGTAATGGGCAGTAGGAGTAAAAACTAATTTCTCACTCTGAAATGGTGATTTATTTTCTCTTTTTCTTTTCTTTTATGTCGGCTGCTAACCTCAGGGGAGTCAATGTTTTACAATATTGGCTTATCATCATCAAAATGTGTGAGGGTGGCATATAAACATATAATACATCTTATAAAAAACATTCCAATTGTTTTTCTCTTCTCATTTTTCTGTTATGTTTTGTCTCTTTTCATTTTTTTCTTTTTCATTTCTTTTTTTCATTTCTTTCCTGTTTTCTTGTGATTTCTTTTCTCTTTTCTTGTTTTACATTTCATTTTCTTTTCTTGTGATTTCTTTTCTGTTTTTATCACAAGTACGAAAGAATGATAAAAATCAATTCACTAAACACTAGAGATACTATCAATATTCCTAATAGTAAATCCTAACCAATAGGGCTGCAAGTAATAGTTTAGGTTAGAACAGAATGAATATTGTAGCAGTGTCTGTTGTCAATAAGTGGCGAGGAAAGGGTACATCAAGGATCTCCTGATTACAACATGATTGTAATTCCAAGGAATGAATATGATTGGGATTGAAAAGATCACAAGTCTAGAATGTCATCTCAATATAGTGGAAAGGAAAAATAGTAAGTTAAAGATGTTGTAACAGTGGAGTGAAGAAAATCTGACTATAGAGAGTCAAGGTTGGGATATGGAATCTTGGAGAATGTTCTAAAATCTTGACAGTACTAATATACATCTGGGTCTAACATAATAATGTACATTGAAAAATAAATAATCCTGTGGAGAAAGATAGCATAACATGCAATACTGGTTTTGGGTATAAATTATATGTTGTTAACAGATGTCATAGTAGGAACAGTATGATTGATCAAGGTGATAGATATCAAGGAGTTTAGCGTAAATGAGATCACAGAAATATTAGTATGAGGTAAGAAAAAAAACTACTGGTGTAAAGTGCCTGCATGAAAATGCACTAAGATGCGAAATTACAGAACTCTGGAGCTGCAAGGACAAGAAGTCTGGTGAATGGAGCGTGGAATATGATCAGTTCAAAAGTAGAGATGAATGTTACAACAGAATAGAGTGACACATGTGTTATAGGTAAGGTTGTATAACATTCTAAACATTAAGAAAATGTCTGTAACTAAATAATGTCTGTAAACTCGTAACACTGTGTGTTATCAATTGTTTTGTCATTTTTATTTCACAAAACTATACTATTTAATGAAAATCCTCCGTGTGCTGGTCTTGATTGGTCTTGATTGTTCTCTGGGCATCAGTTTTTTAAGGCTGGAAAAAAGTTTCTCAGTGAGGCTTTGACATCTTAGTCTGGAAGCAAGTCATTTGAACTGTCAAAACTGAAAATATAGTACATGGGAAAGTTAGTATATTGTTAAAAAGGTTTTTTCACATATGCGTTGACCGTGTTCGGAGTGGCGAACACATAAAACACCTGGGCGTGTTTTATCAAAGTTTCAGTAATAAGTCCTTTAGTTGTGCTGCCATCTCTAACTTTGCAATGTCTCGACTGGTTAGGCGAGCATCATACTGAGTAGCAGTGATGACGGGTGTGATAGGCGACGACACTGCATGTGCTGATTGTTGGGGCACTGAGGACATTGACGAATGCGGTGATGGCTTAACATCTTTTGATTGCGGTGATGGTTTCCCCGTGGTTAGGGTTTGTATGGCTGGAACATCTGTTAGTTTTGAGGCAGGTATATGTTTCGCCTTGATTTTTCTTCTGACCTGGTTGTGCTGTACGTTAGCACCGTTTACATTGGGCGCAGTAATTTGCACACTGTTGTTTTTGACTAGTTGAGATGAGGCTAACACTTCTCGGCTGGGCTTTGAAACACGATAGCGTTTCTTCAATATTTTTCGTCTGATTTCATTTTGTGGCAATTTCATGCATTTAACGACAGGAGGTGAGTCATCTGACCCTGCTGTATAGGCGCGTTTGACCCTGGAGCTGACTGGTATAAATAATGTGCTGTCCGCATCACTGGTTTAAATAGAACTGGCTGTATCAATGTCTGTCTCTTGTTCATATAGTTCTACCATTTCTCTGTCATGTTGTTCGTTGGGGTCTGCCAAAGCTGTGCCGGGGCCGACACTGTCTTCTCTCATGTCTTGTTCTGTTTCGTCTCCATAAAGATTGCTGGTATATGGTTCAACAATCTGCTTGGGTATAGTTTCTTCAGGATCTGATTGTTCTGAACGACCAATCTTGTTCTTGTGGTTAAAAGGTGACGTAGGAAGGTCTGTTTGTGTTGCTACACAAACCATCGTTGTTTTTGCACAAATTAACTTGGTTTTATTTGTTGTTGGTACTTGTTTTGTTGGCCTGGGTTGAGTATTCCAAGGAGTTGATTGTGCTAAATTTACTTGTTGGTATGTCTTGGCTGTCTTTCCTGGTGTTATGGGACCGATGTGTGCTCTCCATCCGTCTGTTGTTAGGAGGCAAACTTGTCCGTTCCTAGATGTCATGTTACGAAACTCCCAAATTTTTCTTGTTTTAACTGCATTTATGAAATTTCGTACAGTCATTCTTTGAGCTCGTTTATTCAATGTGTTCCAGTGTTTGTCAGCTGCCGTCGTGTGCCTTGACGTGCTGTCATTATACCTGATCGATGATAGTATACGAGGTCTCCTTTCCGTTTCTCTGTGGCGATAATATGGAGGTGTTTGTCTCATGGAGGCTTGGGATTTTGTGTGCTGGGGATTCGAACGGGGAACAGCGTGGATCGGATACCTCCGTTTCTGCCATGTGCTATGTGGTTTTTCGTATGTCCGGTAATCAATAAATCGTCTATCTCTATCAAGCTGAGGACGACTTTTACGTTGATATATGTTGTTTCTACTGTAAAGACTGTAACTTCGCCTATCCGCGTATGTTACTTTACGATGGGTTGAACAACTGTCATCATCTTCATCTGGGGTGTAGGATTTTCGGTTTTCTTCATATGAAGGGTTTTCGCTTTGTCTGTGTACGTTCTTAGAGGTACAGTAACCTCCCGTTGTAGAGTTGTACAACATTTCTTCCTTTTCAGTAGAACATGCATTAGGTTTCTGTACATCATGATAGCTTCTAGTCTGCGAGCCATATACATGTTTATACGGGGCAGTGAGATGTGCGTCTACTTTAGGATAAGCTCCTGGCAGACAATATTCATTTCTCTTGTTTAAAGTGGGCGGGTGGCGCGGGACGTGTTTGTTGTGCATTGTCCAGGTATTTTCATAGCTAAAACTATAGCTGTATTGGCTAGCCTGCCTATACTCTTGTTGTCGATGCATTTTCCAGTCTTATTTATTCCTTGTTAATCGAGGTTTCCTTATGCACTAGGGTTGATTATAGTCGGAGTTTCTCTGCTCTTTGTAGAGGACTGGTCACTAGGCAACAAATTGAGATGTGTGGCCGGGTAGGGAATTGGGGGTTGCTGTTTAATTACAGAGAGTGTTAGATCTAGATACTAGCTTGACCGCTAGAGTTCACAATTTCTCCCTTACAGTCTTACGGGATTTTAACCAGGTTCGGGGACTATCCTCTAAGGTGTTGTATTGAGTTAGAGCAGATAATTATGACATGATAAGTTCTCTCAGCAGGCGTTTCCTCCTTTCTTTCAATATTGTGTGTGGTGAGGTATTTAATAGACAATATCCTTTTGTTTTGGTCTCAACGTGATTTTTATTCCAACATAACGTATGTACATTATGGCATACAGATTTATAGTATGCATATTTCGTTCATCCACAAATGCACATTGCTTCCATTAACATAGCATGGGGAAGTTCATATCAAGTGAATTACCCTGATTTCAGCTCTTAGCTACTTGATCCTTCAAAACATTAGCTAGCGGTAATTTCATACTAGCAGTTTCTCAGAGGATTAAACCATTCTCTCATTTCCTGAAGAGCTTCATGTTCTACCAAACTGTTAGTGGTTCTACTTAGCAATCCAAAGTCTATATTTTGACTCAAAGTCTAACTTGCAGCCATTTTACAGGGTGCTGCGGGGGGCAAAAACTATTTCCTTGCGACATGAAAAATGTTTTAGGTATTTTAACAGCACTCTACTTACTGCCTTTCCTTGTGAGAATAAAATGCACAATTCACACTAAAACTGGGGAAAGACTTCCTTTAGTAAAAGTTTGAAAATCCTCAAAAATCTGCAGCATAAGAAATACACGTCTGTCTCTTCGCTTCAAAATCTGCAACTGACTTGGCTGGGTACAAAGGCCGGCTTCGGTTTAGCTCAAAATCTAGGTTAGCGTTGCTTCTACTTCCTATTCGTCTCGGGATTGGATAAAAAGGGTAATCTACGCTGTTCCCATCCTATAGTCTGTTCCTATGATTAAATTTCAACTAACTTCTGTCAACTAAGCTATGGTCTGTATTTGTTAAAATTGAAAATCCCTAAAATGGCGCATTCCCTGTCACATTAGAACTAGTGTACCTGGTCTGTGCAGCGACCCGCCTTCCAGGGCGTCTTCCATGTTTAGAATAATATCTTGTACTTCCATTTTGGTTTTGAATAAAAAGAAATATCCACTCAGAAAAAAACACACACGCTCACAACAATGGTAATACGCACGAAAAACTGTGAAGAACAATCAACACAACCGAGCTAGGTCACTTTTTTTTATTTTTTTTATTTGCCATTCTTTCAATTTTACAACAACAGGTACATTTTACATGAAATGCAAGAAAAATACATTGTATATACATATGAAACCTTTTGCGCACTCTCATTCCCATGGTTTACTTAGTCAGATTAAAAAAAAGAATAATTGGATGAACAAGAATATATTTTAAAAAATAAAAAAATAAAAAAAATAATTAAGATTTTATATAGATTTAATAAAAAAACAAAGGAGTTAAAAAATTAATTTAATTTTAAAAAGAATAAAAAAATAAAAAAATATGGTTTATAGCTAATCAAATTCCCGTTAAGTCTCTAGTATATTATATATAGAAATTAACACTTGCTCACACTTTCATATGTACATCTAAGCTACTGTTTAGACACTCTGAAATGCTTCAAACCATTTGAGAAGAAACATGAAGATAGAGAAAAAAAAAACCCCCTGGAATCTGCACCTATATACCAATATATACATTCACGTACATACCTGCGTTCGTTCCGTTTTTTTTTATTTTTTTTTTTATATATATAACAATTTACAAAACCCGTACATTGTATAATGCATATAAAAAACACGCGTACTCTCACTCACTGGCTCACTTGAAAGAAAGTTCCCAAATAAAACCCCTCACATACATATTAAAACTTGCATCCAGAAAGCCAAACCATGGCTGTAATTATTTAAACATGTGTACAGTTAATTCTGGGTTGAAAGTAGTTCCCTGTCTCTCCTCTCCCCTCCCCTCCCCCTTTCCCTCCCCAACCCTCAATCCTTTCAACGTTGGATACATTGTGTTTTTTGTAAGAATAATTTTGAAAATAAATGGGCGTTGTACTGTTTCCCTTCGAACATCGCGCGGTTTCTACATATCCAGACTAAATAATTAAATTCCTCTATCAGGTTCAAAAGTTTCAATTCTACTTGTTGTGTGCACGTTGGTAGGGAATTCTGCATGATAGCTCTATACATGTCTATACTGCGTGGAAAGTAAACCATCAATTCTTTTTTCAAAATTCCTATTGTAGGAGTAACTGTACTACAGTAAAAAAAACAAATGATCTTCTGTCTCCTGTTTATTGGTATTACATAATCTGCATTTTGGAAGGATTTTCCACTGTGCAACAAGTCTTTGCCTAATGGGTGTCATGTTATATAATAATCTAAATTGACTTCCTTTGCGGGTGGAGCAAGTGGTAACTCGTGTAGGCTCTTAAAAATAGGTTGGTAATCAGTTATGAAATAATTGTACCCACGTTTCATCCTTGTCACTAGTGAGGGCTCCGGTACACTAATAAGACTTCTGTAAATAGAGCGTGTATTTTGTTGTAATAAAGGTGTGTTTCCTTGTATGCTTTGTATGCATTGTTTGTAGAACCGTGGTAAAGTGCCAAAGTAATTAGGTTGATTGTTTTTGAAACGACACACGTTAGATAATCTCAGACCAATATAATAATGAGCCAAAGGGTATTGTTCAGGATTTTTTACTATTTCTCCTATGTACTTGATTATTAAAGCTTTTATTTTAGTTGCTATATCTTGTAAAGATACTCCCCCTCTATCTTTGGGTTGTATTAACGTTTTATGCTTTATACAGTGTAAGGTGTTGCGAAATAAGAAAGTTCTTATTAGTTTGTTTATTCCTGTAATAATTTCTTGAGGAATGGTTTGAACATTTGCTATGTAAATCAATTTAGGTAGAATAAAAGTGTTGATTAAAACCGATCTTCCGAAAATTGTAGTAGTTTTGTATTTATATCTTTCTAGTCTGTTTTTTATTTTCTCTACCAAGTTTTTCCATACCTTTGTAGTCCTTTGTGTTGGAGTGGCGGTGTATGTAATACCGTAAATTTTTATTTCATTTACTTTCAGCAACTGGAAAGGGAAATCTGATCTGTTTCTCCATTTACCTATTCCCATTAACTTTGATTTTTGAATATTTAATTTTGCTTCACTGGCTTGTCCAAACTCAAATCTTGGTTGGGAAAAATATCGTATCGTCCGCGTAGGCGGCTAATTTTGTTTGACCTTGTCCTGGAATGAAAACCCCCGTGATGTTTGTGTCTTGTCTAATTTTCTCTAACACGGGTTCTATTGACAGTACATAAAGCAAAGGCGAGAGTGCTCAGCCTTGCCTGACTGACCTAGTTAGAATAAATGGTTCTGTGATTGTGTGATTTATTAAAAGCCTAATTTCGGGTGTTTTGTATATAATTTCTATCCATTTCCTAAAGTATGGCCCTACATTACAAGCAAGCAGAGTTTTGTGCAAAAAAGAATGGGATACCCTGTCGAAGGCTTTTTCTTGGTCCAACGATAAAATCGCTGCCTCGTGCTGTTTGTCTGACGCGTAGTTAATCAGATCTCTAAAAAAAGTGTGTATGTTTGCTAATATTCCTCTGCGGCACGCTGTTCTGTTGGTCGTCATGAGTTAGGATATGCATGAATGGTTTCAATTTATTAGCTAGAGTTTTAGTTAAAATTTTGTAATCAGTGTTTAGAAGTGATATGGGTCTATAGTTTTTTAGTAGTTTCCTATCTGTTTTTTCTTTTGGTAAGAGCACTATGTACGACTGGTTTAAACTTTCAGGAAGTTCACCTTTCTGAAAAGCTTCCTCAAAAACTTTCATTAATAGTGGTCCAAGAACGGGAAAAAAGAAAATATAGAATTCTGATGTAAGGCCATCTGGGCCAGGGGTCTTATCTCTGTTTAGTGTGTTTACTGCCTCCCTCAAATTTTCGAGTGTTAGAACTTGGTCTAAATTTTTTTTTTCCTGTTCTGTAAGAGGCTTTGTGTACTTTAAAAATTATTTTGCGTGTCTGTTCTTGTTCCTTCTTTGGTGTATAAATGTTTGTAAAATTCCAAGATGGTCTGACATATGTTTGTGTTGTTCGTTTGCAATTGTCCATTGTTATCTTGTATTTGGCGGATCTGCTTATTTTGTTGAACGTTCTGTTCTATTGCCAAGTACTATTTGTTTGGAATCTCTTGTGTTGTGTATAACTTCGTTCTCAGCATTGCACCTTTGTATATGTGTTGTTTATGCGGTTCTAACTGGTCTTGTAACATCTGAATACCGGGTCAGTTTTGTCTATCTTTTTTGTCAGTTTGATAGCTGGTTCTAATATCTTTTCTTGTGTTTTGGATGTCCTGTGTATGTAGGTTGCCAGGACCTGTATCCTGTCTTTTATGGTGTTTTTTAATAGGTCCCAATATCCTGCAATATTTTGTTCAGGGGTCTGTTCTGTGTATCTTAATATGAGCTGCGTTATTTCCTTTGTGAAGAAATCATGTTTAAGTAAACTATTATTAAACTTCCAATGTGGAGACCTTTTAGATGTTATAATGGGCGTCCCTATACCTAATACTGTATACACTGCTTTATGGTCCGTGAAGTCAAGTGTGCTGTTAATATGTTTTGTTTCCTGTACCTTGTAAATATCTGATATATATATCCTATCTATCCTAGATGCTCGTCGTAAGCCTGGGTGTGTCTTATCTATAAAAGTGTACGATCTATTATTTGGTTCAACACTTCTAAAGGTATCCTTTAGACTATGCTCTTCTAAAACAAAGTGTAATATCTTCCACGGAGATGTCTGATTCTTATTTACATATGTGTTCTGTGTTTGTAAGGTTTGACCAGCAAGATCTAGGTCAGACGTGACACAATTAAAATCCCCTCCTAAAATTAAGTTCCTTCCTTTGTATTGTGGTGACAAAAAATCAAAGAGTTCTCCATAAAAGGCTGGCTGGTTTGTTTTTTGACTGGGAGCGTATATATTGACTAATATGTATGTGTCTTGTTTGCTTTGTTTATTTTTAATTTGGACGCAAACTAATCTACCGTTAGTGTCCGTGTTATGGTGTGTTATTTCCCAGTCTTCTGATACTTGTAAGATCGCTACACCTGTGTGTGATGTCCCTATACTAAACCACCCGTTTCTTAAGCCTAATTTTGTTGTAATTTGTTTGGCACGGAAGTTTGAAATAACTCTGGTTTCTTGCAGAAAAACAAAATCGGGTTGGTATTTTCTAATTAGTATTTTCAGAGAGTTTAGTTTATTTGTTAAACCGTTTATGTTTAAAGACAACAAGGTTAAACTAAAGGGCGTAGTGTTGGGGTGTAAAACTGTGTGCGCCATGAAAAAAAACCAAACATTGTTGCCTTAATCGTTTACATAAAATAAACAAGACAAAGATATGCAGTTCCCTTGTTACTGCATAGAGCAGGTGCAGTCAGTTCTAGGAAAGAGGAAAGGTACCTGAGCATCTGTGTGGGTAAGGAATAAGGTTGATGGATGTAGAAAAAATTTCCACTCAAGAAAAGAAAAGCCCGAGACTTGGAACACGGATTACAGAATGAAAATTGACAAAAAGGACTATTGGAGGAAAGAGTGTGGTTATGTGATGAAAAAGACATAAAAAACCAAAAGGCAGAAAAGGAAGTAAGTATCAAGATACTACAAAGGGAAAGGGTGTCTTGAAAAGGAAGAGAAATATAGCATTGTTAATACATACTTGTGTATCTCCATTTGCACATATATGTATCCACTATGTATCTTGTACCTCTATCTGTCCTTGAATTCATATTTATATGTATTATTTTAGTTACACAGTTCTTAACGTCTTTAAACATCACAAGTTTCCCTTCTGTAACTCTGGGTCGTCTGTGTACGTGCGACGCACTCGTGAAAAAGTTCTTTTCCATTTTCAGAAGGTTAAGTCCTGTCCCGGTGAGTTGCTCTCCAGGTCTATTGATAATACTGGGTCATAGTAATCTTCTGTAGTCATCGCTGCCCAGGAAGAGGGGGCACCACCTCGGAGTGGCGTGTCTGTGTCACAATCACTTGGTCCATATCCTGTTACGCAGTCTGGAAATGCATACCTCTTACACATTGTCGATCAATATTCGGTATGGCCTGAAAGTTATCCTCTCAAGAACATAACGTAAGCAACAGTGACAGAGTTTCTTCTACAAGAATGTGTACCAAGACATGGTTGTCCTAAGAGAATAATCACAGATAACGGGAAACAATTTGTCGGTAATCCTTTTCAGAAGACACTCCAGACTCTGCATATTCAACATACGACTAGCAGTTTCTATAGACCGCAGGCAAATGGAAGTAATGAGAGAATGCATGCTACATTGCTTGATATCCTTGCTAAATATATACAAGGAAATGCACAATATTGGGATATATATATCAATCAATCTCTGGAAGCGATAAAAGTAAATATAAACGAAACGACAGGACTGTCTCCGTTCTAATGCTATATGGACGTGAACCTACCTTCCCATTAGACAATCTCCTGCAACCCCAAAGGAAGTATCAAGGTGAGGATCCTATTGAAGTTAAACTACAAGAAAAGTATAGAGCACACCGATAGCTAATCGAAACTCCCAGAAAGCTTTTAAGAAATGGCAGAAGCAGCATGATAAAAGAGCTCATTTAGAACAATTTCAAGTTGGTGATACAGTCTATTATAAAAAGAACGTTCGAGATAATAAATTTGATGCACGATGGCTTGACGGATATAAAGTGTTGGAACAGACAACACCTATAAATTATATTATGGAATGAAGAAAAGAACATTGTCACCAAAAGACACTCAGCACAGATAAAGAAAGATAATCATCGCCCCACAGCACGGCCAGCTTTACAGAGTAGTAGACCAGTACGAAGAGCCACGTTGAGTTACTATGATTTTACAGACTCGTCAAGCATGTCACATAGTGAACACGACACAGATTTTGAGCAGAACACTAACGAAGAACAACGTAATACTCCAGATCAGCTACCAGATGCTATACATCGCCTGACTCGCTGCAGAGAAAACTCAGAAGAAGAAGATGATATTCCACCAGCAGAACTAAGAGATTGATATAAAGATATAATCGTCTACACGAGAGAGATAGTAGTACACCACTATCGGTACTTGATAAAGGGCCCCATACATCCATAACAAGTCAAACATACTATGGCAGTCAGAGATTACCACCGTCAGCTTCCAGTCAACACCAGCCTACACATTCCAGTTGGGACAGCGAAGACGAGAAGCCTTTGCAACCAGCAACGAGAAACAACATAACCCCCCATAGTAGGAGCCTTACAGAAGAACATACGAGTCGACAGTTACCACTGTCAGCTTCCAGTCAACACCAGCCTACACATTCCAGTTGGGACAGCAAAGACGAGAGGCCTTTGCAATTAGCAACGAGAAACAACATAACCCCCCATAGTAGGAGCCTTACGGAAGAACATACGAGTCGACAGTTACCACCGTCAACTTCAAGTCAACACCAGCCTATGCACTCTAGCTGGGACAGTGATGATGAGAGACCTTTACAAGCAACGAGAAGCAACACAACACATCATAGTCGGAGCCCTCCAGCAGAACATATAAACAGTAACAAGAATATCATTGATACACCTGTGGTACCTGTTGAATCAGAACTTGACATAACGGAACGAGAAGAAAGTGACATCGATTGCATGGATGACACTACCAAAACCGAGATACGTATAGCTACCAAGCGACCTTACCAACCTTCGTCACCAGATACACCACCAAGAGCGAAGTTGTTACGCCTACCGCAAGAACATGTACGAGCCAGATTCAAAAGAAATCATCGTCAAGTACACAAACCGTCTCTAGGTTTACAACAACATACAAATATTCGTTCGCCCCCTTTCTCCTGCAGAGCGACTATAAATACGACAGAGCAGTCAATACCAACTTCGTCACAGTACGACAGTCGCCTCTCCGGTAGAGAAATTGCACTGTTGGAACTTGCACAACAAATCTCTAACTTAGTGTAATCGTCGTAAAGTACTCACCCAGCTATAGTACTAATTCGCAGCACTCACCAAGAAATAGTGCTTAAGAGGTACTCCAATCAGCATAGTACGCAACGTTAAGTTAATTAATTAAGTTTCTCTGTGGTTAATTTAGTGGATATTGATGTTCCGGAGCACATTTAGACACTCACATTACTCACTAACCTTTTTAAAGAGAGAGTATAGAACTTTGAAACAGAAAGATACAGATAATAAACATATTATATAAAATGTCATGAGTATGACAAAGTAGATTAAATACATATAATCCCATGAGTGTGATAAAGTAGAATAACTACATAGAATCTCATGAAGCCTAACAGTGTTCTTTCCAAGGTACAAGATTCAGCACACCAGAGGATCAAGACTGATAATCATTAATATATAAATCGCATTAGATGTATGTTGATGATGTATCAATTTCAGGCATATACTTTTCAGGGACCAGACAAATAGGAAAATGAAAAAAAGAGAAGAAGAGATGTGATACAGACTCAAGTCAAGTTATAGTAGAGTAAGAAACTCTCTTTGCACTGATGATGAGCGTCCCCACTTGTCATTGTAATGGTTATATAATGTAATGAAGAGTACTGAGATTCTGTCTTTCAAATGGCCTATGTCTTTTTCTCCTTGCAATTTGTTCACTTTATCTAGGAGGGATTACAGGTAATCCACCCCATATTTCTTCTCCTTCTATTAGTTACGGTTTTTTCAGAGTGAGATCACGATGGAGTTTTAGCTCATCTGCTTTATGGTTCTTCTCTATGACTAGTAGGTGGAGTTTAGAGTGGGTTTGTAGGGAATTGTTGCAGTATTATTCTAAAGGTAAGACTATAGAGCTTAAATCAGATTGGTACCAATTTTAGTCCTTTTAAAGATATTGCGTGGCCATAGTCTTATTTTTCAGGAATTAGATATATTTCGGCCATTTTTGCTTCATTAGGCAGAAGAGGGCTGAGTACAATATCCCGGTTCTTTGTCTAAACGGGGGATAGGGGGAGAGACTGACCAGTTACCCATGCACGTGGGTTGTTTACAACTCTGATTGGCTGAGATCTAACTGCAGTTGAAATGCTGAGGGATCGTTGGCCTAGAACAAAGCCACGTATATGACGTCAAGAGGTCAGCGTGCTGATCTATGATGATGAAAAGGCCCAGAATTCATAGCTCGGTCTCTTTAATGTAATTGCCAGTCGCGTCCCAGAGACAAGTCGATTCGCCTTCGGTGGGAATTCGAATTAGGTAAGCATCATGTTAGCGTGGTACTTTATTTAATTTTTCTAGTCCTAGGCCGATCAGTTAAGTTTTCTTTGGGCAGTTTAAGTTTAATGTTATTCTTAACTCCAGAGCCATCAATACTATCGTAGTGATAAACTGAGAAAAACTTAAGAGATCTATATATGTCCTTATTGAAGGAATAGCGGTATTTAAGATGGTTTAAAAGTTGAGATGTTACGGGCGTGCTTTAGATTATTTCAAAGTAGGTCTGTGCCGAAACCCACATCTTTGTTTTATGTTAAATTTCAGAATACCCGGGAGAGCGTGTGTTGTATTTCAGGGAGAGTTTAATTCTGTTTTAGTTACAGATATTTAGACGGGAGTGAAGTGGTGGAATTTGTAAGCACGTGGGTGCGTTAGTTACTGAATATTTATTCGAGACGATGTTCAGAGGGATGAGGAGGAGTGAAGCACGTGGCCGTAAGAATTGTAAGCACGTGTTTGTAACTACCGGGATTTAATTGGTAACCTGGGGTTATGTATAACTATTGGGCTGTATGCAGATGCTAGCATAAACTGGTTATACGTTATTGATTGTGCATTGTTGTTCGGTGTACTCAGAAGGCGGGAGATGTAATTTTTAAGGAAATTATTTTGTATTTCATTTTATGTGATCTATTTTTACTGAACGGGAATCTGATTCCTAGAGATATTTTATTTTTGTGTTAATCATTGCTGCATGTAGCGTCAGCGTAAGAAGTGGGCCAAAGTATTTTTGGACAGGTCTGTCCTCAGTGAAAAACTGTTGTGATTGTAACCAGTCATGCAGAACCCTAGGTCGGCCGGTCTGCGTGTTGTATTACCGGGTGATATTTACTTTTGACTCAGGTAGAGAGAGGGAGTTGAGTGGGGGAGTGCTGACTCATTGGGCATGATTATTTTGTATGGTGGTACATAACGGGAATAGAGCAGGGGAGTTAAAGGTTAAAGTCAGGGAGTTATTTGTTTTAAATGGAGTATATTATTGATGTGTTGTTCAGCTGTTGCATTTTTGTTCTGTCTGAACAGGAGGGGTAGCGGCGCAGTGGGAAGAGCGAAAGTGCCAATAACTTTCCCCACGTCAAGAGTTGGCATCTTAGACAGAGAAGGGTTTGAGATTTTGCCAGAGGCGGACGAAGAATAGAAATACGTTTTCCCAGGCATTAAAGACCTTTCTCCAGGGAATAGGATTTGTTGGAAATCCTGAGCGCTGAGCTCAGTAAATGTTACGCACGCAAATTGGCATGCTGCCTGCGTCGGGGTAATTATTTCGCTTCGTCCCGGTCATAATAAAGCCGAAGGCCCATCACCCAGTTAAAGGTAATCAGGCAGGTAACGTCAGATGTGTTAGGCGAAGCCAGCTACAGTTCCAGTCCAGAATCCAGTGGGGTTCTGTTAAACCTTAGTCATCAATTCCAAAACTTGTGGAGAGAGAAAGGGTGAAAATACTCTCTACAGAGGTCAGCGAAGATAGGCAGAACTGATACAGTTTTGTTCCAAGTTAGCAGATGACAGTTGCTGAAGTTTAGTCTACAGTTGCTATAGCAGATAGACAGAACTGAGAGAAAATTTTAAGAGCATGGCAGAGGTCAGCTGCTGAAGGTTTAGAAGAGTTAGTTGTGTAGCAGTGTTCGGGAGATTTCAGGATAGGCTGTGTAGAACCGATGTCTGTGCAGAGATTTTGTAGACACTTCGTAGTCGTTCCAGCTGACTGTGTACTTAGAGTTAAAATTAGAATTTAGAACAGCTAGTTTGGGGTGGAAGCTCGACATCCGAGACCCCACCAAGTGAAGTGTGGTTGTGTTTGTGTAATCATAACTTCTTTCCTCCATACAGGTGAACCTTGTGGGTGAGGGGGGTTTTGGTTTTTATGATACATCATCTGTAATTTTGCTTGGTTGTTTTTTCCAGGTGTGCACACATGCACTTTATTTCTTTGACATGCATTTGAGTTTTCTATGTGTAAATAAAACTTGTACATTATAGCTGGAATCAGTCACTTTATTTACGTACAGTAGCTATCTGTTGTCTATATCGTTTAGTATGTGAATCTTGAGTTAACCTTATCCCCGTAGGGTAGTTCGAGGTAGTTGATATTATAGCACATAAGACGTCCGAAGTGGCGAGGGAAGAATCAACCTCGGTTCTTAACCTCGGAGCCAATAGTGTCAACTGTTCACATGTCACTATCATTGTCTTCTAAATCTATCTATTCAGTCTTTCTTCTCCCTAGGGTCTTGTCACTATAAGCAGACAGTCTCTAGTCTAAAATCATTTCGTGACATATAGCGACACTAGAGATACGACATGGTTGCAGTATTGATGCTGTGGGTACTGCTTACTTGGGAAATGATGGTAATGACACTTATATAATCAGGTCTGCATTAATTTCAGACAATGATGTTGGGTATCTTGCTAGGTCTGATATACATGGGTATAACATATAGCTTCAGACAGAGTTGACGATTTGACTGGTGCATCTAAGGCTAGAATCAGCCGAGCACATCAAACTCTGACTTATTGACACATATCTTTCACTATCGCCCCAGGACAGGTACTAGTGCATGCATATAGCTTCAGACAGAGTTGATGATTTGACTGGTGCATCCAAGGCTAGAATCAGCCGAGCACATCAAACTCTGACTTATTGACATGTCTTTCACTATCGTATTGGGACATTTGTTTATGCATATTTTTGCTCTACTACTTAGGTTAATTCTGCTTATCTGTCCGATATAGTGTATCAACGACATTAACGGCGGATATTTTAAGATATAAAAAGGCACTGACAAACCTCTGTGTCCAGAGGCAGTTACCATGTCGAAAACAGATATATACCTAAATATTATAAATATCGAGTTATGGTTGATTTTGTTGTTGTTGTATTGGATGAGGTTGACTATTGATAATATACCTCAAACTAAGTTTTGGCAATTGTAATGAGATAAGGTTACACTTGGCTTCCTAATTTTTTCCTTGAGATTTGTTTTAGATATTAAGATTTAGACTTTGAGAATGTATATATACCGGAGCAGAGATGGTGGTATGTTAAAGGTAGATGGAATTGGTAGTTGACAGAACACAAATGTCTCCCTACGGGATACATTTGTATGGCCCCGTTGGGTTTGCCCAAAGCATTATTTGTGCTTCAAGCAAGGTTTATATGAACGGTGATTTGGTTTTAGTCAAGTAAAAGGGTGTAGAAAAATGGTTTAGGAAATATGAATGGATTTGGATACAGACTATTTGTCTTAATTGAAGGGAGATAAAATGAGTGAAGGGATGCTTTGAGAAAAGGGAGGAAACTCAGCATATTACGGTTGGTGGATAAAAGTCTTGAATTAGGGTTAAGCAGATTTAGTCGGTTCTCAATTGCGGTTGAGAAAATTAGCATGTAACGATTTTGTAGTAAGCTTTAAAGAAGAGAATATGGTGTTCAGTTAAAACGTCAAAGGGATATAACATAGAATTAAGTCCCTTGTAGGTTTTAGTGAATTGAGGGAAAAAAATACACAGGGGAATAGAATGAGAGAAGTCTAAATATAACAGACGATAGTTCACTGAATTCGCTTACGTTGCAAATGCGTGAGCAATTTTTTCCAGTGAGTGGAAATAAGGCCGACTAATGGTTTTAGCTGGTAAACAGGGACAGATCAGCAGAGCATTGACTAGAAGTCAAGGGCAGAACAGTTTACTGCTCGAAAGTGTGCGGTCGTGTATTTCTGAAGATGAAGAAACAAGAATGTTGTGCGGTTGTCACAAGTTTGATAAGATCTTTAGAAGTTATCACAGATAGATTAGAAGTGACAAAGTAAACTCATAAGGTATATAGATAAGTTAGGAGATGATAGTCCTAGGAAATTCGGAGGATGTGATAAATTTTAGTCAGAACAGTATGAGTAAACTAAGAAGTTTCATAGTCAGAGAAAAATGCTACTTAAGAGAATTTGTTTTATAATGTCACTAGTGAGTGTATTCACAAGAGAGATTCAGGGAATCTCATCTCATAATCGGAACCTCTTCACCTGTAAGTATTGACCTTTTATGAATTATTATGCACGTTGATGAATATTTTCCTGACTCGCAGCAGAGAAATCACAAGACGATATGTTAGAAAAATGAGTAAATGAAATGGTACTGGCGAGAGGTTTAAAGAAGGGAAGCAATGGAATGCCCAGGATGTAGCAGAGGAATAGAAATATAAAGTACTTTGCATAAAGTTGATCAGGAGTTTTGAGGCAGATTGGGCAAAATGAAATAGAGCTTGAGGAAGCTAAATAAGTACTTTGAGATGAGATAAGCACAAAGGGGATTAAATGCCTACATACTTTTGAGAAATAGAATGTATACTTGAGGTAACTATGATATGACTGCAGGTGTGCTCTATATGAAGAATTACCTGCATCTTTGAAATATATTTATATTACATGTAAATAAATAGGATTTTGTAAGAGAACAAAAAAATGCTTGAGTTGATCCATGAAGGGTTGTTGCTGAATGCTGATCATCAATCACTATAATAAAATCACTGTACAATCATTCACGGAATAACATCAAAGAAGGGTACGAACGAGCCAAGGGTTGAAAGTAAGAAGGAAAGAAGTTCATCCAAGAATTGTCAACTCTGGCGGAGAGGGCCAGTACCAAACACTACTAACTTAAAACTTGGAAGATATACAAGGAGACTGGTGTGAATCACACAACTAGGCCTGCGATCTGCCACCTAGTAAAGATTAAGACGAGGAGCGCACACACCCTCGGTTACACACATATGCTAATTTGTGCCTTTGGACCAGTTCTCTAATAACACCCCCACTGTGACATTTTACCTAATTGATGCCGTAACCAGTTCTCAGCACGGTCACAATATTATGCCATACTTTCTGTAAACACACCTTTTACATTTTGTAATATTGACCGTCCTTGTTACAAAGTTCCCAACCATCATGATTGTGTGGTGGCCATTTTTAATAGAGAGATTGATAGGATTCACAGATTATGTATAAAAACTGTCAAAATTTGTTCACACACCCTTAGTTGTGTATAATGTGAATAGCAATACCTGGTTATTTACGATGTTCAAGCCTACGACGTTGGCCCTACGTTGCAGGAAGAATAACACTCTTCACTACTCCACCCTTCACCTAGCGCCCCCTTTCCATCTTCTTCGGTTATCCCTTTCTTGCTCTGTCTCAAATACGAACTTTAAGATTGATGCTCCTTTCCGAGTCTCCTCAGTCATGACTAAAGATCTACCTCCCCTCAATGTCTCCATCAATTTGAACTACACTTCTTCGATAGTCTGGAAACCCGTGTTTCATTACTTCATCCCGAGACTACATTTACACCCATTGCTGCCCCTTCCATGCATCCCAGGACACCACAGTATCCCACACTGACACGCCCCTGACTGTTGATAGTACATGGGAACTGACTAGTTTTGAGGTTGCATAAGATAGCTTCTAATATCTCATATGTTACGATGAATTTGTTGGAATATGATACATGCACCGCTGATGCACTTCTGCAATTGTCATTAACTGAACATCTCTGCCTTTACGTAGTCACGTGACAGATAGTTCAGTAAGAGTGAAAACGTATTCATTGACCAATAACAATGTTTCTATCATTTGACATTGCGTTTGACTTTGTTCGACAATATTACTATGATCTACATTGCTTACCGAGACTGTGTATCCAAGGCCAACATCGGTCGAGCACATTCACCCCTGACTTAAGATTGATTATCTTTCCTTTCCTTTCGAACACCATAGTTATATATTTAAAGATGATAGACAGCTCATCTGACTGAATCAGACTATATCAGTTTTGACAGCAGGTGTTATAGACACAGCACGATCTGACAAATCTTCGTATGAGAAGGCTGATTTGGTGTCAAATTTGTAAAAATGTGATATATCTTTGCTATTCTATTCAGGTTAAGTTTGAGAGATTTTTTGACAATTCTATACCCGGTTCTTTATACTTAACGTTACCACTTATGCAATTGCCAGTATTATATAACATTAAGACATACGATATTACTTGCTGTTGATGATAAGTTCAGACACATTTTATTATTCGTTGTACAAGATACATAGCAACTCTGTTGATTGATGTTATAGATTTCACAAAATGTTTAAATACTTGAGACATGTTGACATTTTGTAACACTAAGATAACTTATATATTGGTACACGAGTCCCTAAATGTATATACAACAGGGCCAATAAATGTATATGTATAGGAGCCCCCATTAGTGACTTAGACTTTATACTAGGATTTCAGAGTTTAGAGATGGTACTCAAATGTCTCCCTACGAGGTGCATTTGCATGGCCCTCGAACTGATGTGGCCGCATGACCTATTACCATAGCATTTATTCGTGCTAGTAACCAGTTATAATAAAACATAAGAAATTACTATTAACTACTATAGAGAATAAACTGAGCAGTTACGGCATTTCGTAGTTAACCAAAATACGAGTTACATTGAGTATAAGATGACATAAAAACGAACTCAAACTATGTCAAGCTGAGCGGCCCACAGCTAACTTTTGGCGGGAGTGACGCAAATAGGAACAGCCTTCCTCCCTGTAATATCGCATGATAGAATAACCAATAAATAATTTAACAAAATATTCGCTTATCCAATGAAAGGGTAGCCAGTTCGCGCACTTGCCCAGAGACGCCAAGAAATAATGTTTTGGTATTCAGTTGTAAAAATGAGCCCTTGCATAAAGGATGTGATTTTAACTTTGCGGGGTGTAGCAACCTGGCGCTACCCCGGTCTGTGACAAAAGTCCTAGGCTCCTACGTTGTGAAATAAAACAGAACTCGTCAGTGTATTTCATTATTTTTCAAGAAATGTGAAGATGCAAGAAGAAGATATTTTCCTCGTTATGAGAACATCTGTATGAAACAATTAAGTACAAAACGTACGAACATTGTTTTATTTCAGCTAGAAATCAGTGAATACTATGCTTATGCAAAGAAGCAAACGAAACCAGTATCAATAGAAATAAAACCAGTAGAGACTCCTGCACCCATTGAAACGTATGTAACCATTTGACATCTGAATGTACAACTTTGCCTGATGTTGAAAGTTTCACTGATTAACACTTAGTATAAGAGCTCAAAAACCATGTTTTTACGAGCTAATTTCATAGTTCATTTTTAGACATGACTACATTTACAGATTTTGCATTAACATAAAGTGTTATATATCAAAATGTGAAGATATGAAACCCCTATATCATGCACTTAACTAAATTGTTCAGTGGTTTTAAACATGCATTCACTATTGTTACGGTATTTTATTGAAGTCGTCTGCTATAGTTGGCAGGGTGCTACTTCTAGGGTCACAGCGTTTAATATAATTAGATGTTAAGAATTCACGGACTACTGAACGCTATATGCACGATCGATTTATGACGCGTTAGCGTTGATAGGTCACGCATCGTGACTTAGATACGAGACCCTTTTTACGTTGACCGTCAAGCTGTGAAGACGCGTCTTATATTCGTCCAGTGTTAGGCATTGTATTGCCACATATTTATATAAGTGTTTCGATGTAGGGACTCAGGGTCAGTCCAAGCTATATGAATCAAATAATGTAATAGGTTAGTAGATAACCTACTCCAAGGATGATTATTTCAATCCATAATATTATATTTATCAGACGCATACGCTCATTGTCGGCCGTTGGAAACCCCAACCGCGCGTGCACACAGCTATGATGTTCTGGCTATGTTAATTCGTTTTACTGGACACGGACTGAGATTATGATACGGATTCAAATGTATTTTATTATAGATGTATGCTATCAATGAATAATACTTGTGATGTCTTCATCCGTTGTTCCGTCAAATAAACGTTTGGACTCAATTAAGGACTTACCCACATTACTTCGATTGCGGTTGGTTACTTCGACTTGAGATATTGATTGTTGTTTGACCTGATGAACTCTTCTTCATATGAAGTTTATACTAATGATAATCAGGTTCGTACGGAACCAATGTTTTCTTGGACCCTCAATAATTAACGAAAACCAGTTGTATTGACTTCAACTGAGATGATGATGAATAAGAAAAGCATACATATTCAACTAATAATTATAGAATGAGAAACCCAATCAACCGAACGAACCCCCGCAACAATGGTGGCCTGTTGTGGCTGTGGACTTTTAAGTCACACTAGATTGAAAAACAGAATTCTTTTCAAGCAGAATCGAAATGGACAATTTTTCTATTTGTACACCGGTGACGTCATACCATAGCAACGTAACGAACTCAGCTGAATGGTAGCGCCATACATCGACTGTCAAATAATAGTTCTGATTGTTCCTTAGGGCCGTTAAATGATCGCATTTGGCGAAAAACCCCATTGAGGATTATGCCGATGGACCTGTTTGTTCTCATTTGCTATGATTTGACCTTGCGTGTTAGGTGTCCAGTTCTGTGAATAACTAGTGTATTCTACTGTATTCAGTTTCATTTTATTGAGTTTTATATAATTGTTTGTAATCTATCTCGTTAATCCTGACCTTGCTATCTTTATGTTCAGTTATATGTATTGTAATACCGTCAGATGAGTCCTGTGACGTCATTAGTTTTTGCATTCGTATTTTTTTTCGTATGTTGACCTACATTCAGTTCAATCCTTGACCTTTCAGTACTTCCGATTTCTATGCTTAGTTTTGTAAAATCATTTATTTTTGTGAAATTGTCAATTGTATCTTGTACTTCTGTGTTGTAAACGTTTAGTTAATACATTGTGTTGTTTGTATTTATCTTTTATATTAATAACATAATGATAGTACTATAAATTGATTTCAATGATATGGTAAATTATTTTAATTAATTAAATTAGATGATAACTTAGGTGATGTCATCAGATTGCAGTAGTGGTCCAATTCATTATTGAGGCATATTATACATGATGCCTAAGGCATAAAGTCATAACTTTATACTCGCAATAAAAAAATTTTGAATTACAATAAGTTTATTAAATAACTGTTTGGTATTCACACCATGCATAGGTGTTGAATTAGGAAACTATATGTGATATAGTACAAAGTACACGGACATAATACTACATTAGTGACTTAGCACATATAATTGATTGAATAATATAATTATAGAGGGACAATACTCATATTTATTGTAGGATAATATTATATGCATGATATAAATTCAGCATCTTAAATAAATAAATAGCATAACTATTTAAGATATATTAGTAGGTACATATAATATTATTACAAAATATTATATATATTGTGGAACTTACAAATAACAGTATAAAAATATTATAATTATTTATATTGAGTATTCATACGTTGAGTAAGTACAAATAACTACATAAATGCTATTGGTGATTACGATAGACTAGTAATTACTTAAAAAATTAACGTCAAGAATGCTTAACTTGGATCCTTTCATTAGAATTGGAAAAGATTGTAATAAAAAGGGAGATGCATTCCTGGAATTTGCGACAACTGAACTTGCGAAATATAAAGCAGAATTAGAAGAACAGAAAACAATTGCTAAAGCAGAAGAAGCAAAGAAAAAAGCTGCATTGAGGAAGGAAGAAGAAGAACGTGAACTTAAGTTAGAAAAGCAAAGAGAAATTGCTAGACGAGAAAAAGAAGAACTTAGACAAGAAGAAGAAAGGAAAGTGGCAAGAGATGAAATCCTACGGATTGAAGAAGAGAATAAAATGAAAAGTGAGGAAATTAAAAGGCAACAAGAAATTGAATTGGAACGTCTTAAGTTTGAAACTGCCAAATTACTGGCATTAAGTGCTAATACGAGTCAGAATGATAATGCTCAAAATGGATCTTCATCCAACCAAAACAAACCTTATTATAACTTTAAATTACCATCTTTCAAATTGAACCTCGACGACCTTTCATCGTACCTAGCACGTTTTGTACAGGTATGCACAACAAATAACTTACCAAAACATACATTGGCTTTAAAACTTAGTGAATTGCTAGACAGGGAACCATTAAGTGCAGTTCAGAATGTTGACCCAACAATAGCCAGTGACTATGACGCCATTAAAGCCTTATTATTGCGTCTTTTCCATTTTGGCGAAGAGGGTTGCAGATTACGTTTTAAAAGTCTTCTACCAGATTCTAATAAAGACTTTACAGGTTTTATTGCAAACATACGCAATACCTTTAACAGATGGGTGGAACTGGCAGGTGTCAACAAATCATACGACAAGTTAGTCGATTTGTTACTGAGGGATAAAGCGTTATCCTCTGTCAGCCCACCGTTCTTTGCCTATTTGAATGAACGTAAACCATCTACTATTGATGAATTAGAAAAAATTTCAATAAACTATTGCACTGCTCATCCGAATGCGAGCATTTCTAACTCGCTAATAAGGGAACCTCTACCTGTGGCCTCTAATATGTCATACCACAGTCATGACAAACCAAGAACACACAGTGTAGACTGAAGTCGCTTCAAAGGAAATTATAATATTATTTTTCATAAGGGACATAATAATTTCAACAATAAGAGTGACTTTAATAGAGGTAGACCACAAAATAGGAATTATTCACCTCAGTCGAGATACAACAATAGTCAACGCAATACAAATCATAACCGATCATACAACTCTAATACTGGCAATAGTTGGAATAACTATGATCAGAGCTCGAGACATCGAGATAACAGTTACTACAGGGGACAACGGGATAATTCTAATGATCATTCTCGTCATCGATCTCAGTCTCGTAGATCGTCTCATCAGCATCATCATGCAGGGGCAGCAATTACTAATAATACAACCCCAGATGTTCCACAAAACGATAAAGTAATACAGTCTTATTCTACATGTTATGCAATTAATTATAACGTGGCAAATAGTTGCCCAGAATGTAATCTTGTTTTTCAGAAAGCAAAGGAAACAGTATTGAATTGCGGACATATTCTACCAGAAGTAGGTCTTGCAGCCAATGATGGAACAGGCTCCCTAATATTCAACAGAGGGATAGTGAATGGGTCTATCGTCTCTGTTTTGAGAGATTCCGGTTCTACAACTATTGGAGTTCGACAGTCACTTGTCCATCCAAGTTGTGCAACAGGGGAATATGTTAAATGCATGACATTTGGGGGGACAATTGAACATTACCCCACTGCTATAATTCATGTTAACTCACCTTTTTCACAGGTAATGTTAAGGTATGCATGTTAAGGAACCCAATTGCAGATCTTATGGTGGATCGCATACATGGAAGCAAGGATTGTACACCAGAGGAGATCAGTGAATGGGAGAAAAATAATGTATATATTGGAAATGCTGTGACAACGAGAGCGCAGACTAAACTATTAGAAACTATCGACACTAATAAGGAGGAACCAGACAAACAGGAAAATATTGATGTTCATTCTTCAATTGACGGAGCGTCCTTTGCTGTAAAACAGAAAGAAGACAGATCATTAAATAAAATTTTTGCTCTGGTCAACAATAGTGACAATCTCACCTTAAACAATAAGAATAATCATTGGTTTATAAAAAAATGATATATTACTTAGATGTTTTATGGATAAGACTCAAGTAAATCAACAGGTCATGGTACCTTTTGCTTTTAGACGGTACATCCTTCAACACGCACATGATTCTAAGTGCGCAGGTCACATGGGATATACTCGGACACGTTCTTGAGTATTATGTACATTTTTTTGGCCAGGAGTGTCACGAGATATTTTACAGTACGTACGCTCTTGTACTATATGCCAGGAAGTGAAAGCACGTGGAGCTTTTCACACGGCGCCTATTCAGGCTTGTGACATATCAGTGAAACCTTTTGACAAAATGGCCATTGATATTATTGGTCCACTCTTACCATCAGCAAGAGGACATAGATTTGTTCTCACGTGCATTGATTTATGCACACGATGGCCAGAAGCCATACCATTGAAGACCACCACTACCACAGATGTAGCTGATGCACTACATCGTATCTTTTCTAGAGTAGATTTTCCTAGGAAGTTGTTATCAGACCATGGATCTTAATTCATATCTGATACTATGACAGAGGTAATGAAGATCTGGAATATAGATAGGAATCTCAGTAGCATTTATCATCCCATGAGTAATGGTGCAGTAGAAAAACTTAATCGTACACTTAAACAAATGTTACATAAGGTTACGGTTGAACATCCACTGGATTGGGACAGAGTACTCCCAGCTGTTTTGTTCGCCTATAGAGAGGTGCCACATGAACAAACTGGCTTCTCTCCATTCCAATTAGTCTTCGGTGCTCCACCAAGAGGTCCTATGGGACTAATAAAAGATTTATTGATTGACTCCGAGATGACTCAGGATACCCAGTCATCCTATGAGTATGTAATTAATCTCCGGAATAACATTATTGAATCTTGCCGAATGGCAACAGCTTCATCTGAGGCTGGTAAAGCGAAAGCTAGGACTTTGCAAAATAGAACTATACGATTACGTCAATTATTTCCAGGAGATCAAGCTTATGTCTTACTGCCACATAACGACAATAAACTACTTATCTCATGGAATGGTCCTTACCAAGGTATTGATAAGATTTCTGATGTCGACTATGTCCTAGATATTAAGGGACATAAAATATACCATATAAATATGCTCAAACAATTTCATACTCGTCCAGAACATCTACAGGCTATTTTTCACGAACTAGATGACACATTAGTACTGTAAAGTTTCTTTTCTTCTTTCCACTCTGTAAAGTGTCAGTCTGTATGTTCTGTAAGGAAGAGTGGTGTGTTGTTGAGATCAGGCATGCCCCAGTCTACCCAGCTGTAAATGGGTAACTCACCCTAGTCCTGAGTTAGGGAAGGCAAAGGCTCCAGGGGAAGCAGGCCCTAAACTTGGTCACTCCAACCGACGCAGGATGGTGTATGTATGAAGAAGAAGTGTAGAGTGTGATTACCGCGAATGGTGTACTGTTCGTGTGCTGACCAATATAACCACTCATACACTTGTGTCTACAAGGCACCAATGCAGACTGCTGGAATCTTTGTTTACTCAATTTATTCAGACGTACACACTGGGACATACGAGTACATCATGGTATGTTGACATATCAATTTGTAGGTATACATAGCAGATCTGAAGTCATGACACATTCAGAAATAATGGGCAGTACATCAAACGTTCAATTGTCATGATACATTATGGCCGCATCCCCCTATCTGACTAAACGCGTCAGTGAAGGCAGATCGGTAAATAACTAAAGTTACTTGACGTCCATAGTTTGTAGCATATATTATGAAACCACGAAAGAGGGGGTTTCTAGCAAGATTGAGATCTCCCTGTCACTGTCCGATAATAGGATAAATAATCTGTTCTCTTGGCAGTGATCAAAACATATGATGACCGAAATCTAACATGGCCGCCTCCCTGAGTTGTCGTTCACTCATTCATAGGAAGGAGAATATAATGAATCATATTTCCTTAAGAATCTACCAGCCCTTTGAAAAGTGCGTACCCGCCATTATCACGGTACATCGGAATTCATCACGACTTGTCAAGACAACTCATACTTCCGCTAGACCGGAATAACAAGAATCTAGTCCCGCCTACCCATCCAAAATATACAATATAGGACTGATTCTACTTGTACTAATAATATGTAATACATATGAATTCAGGCCATAAACATAATAAGCAAATTAATCTATTTTCTGGCCCTAAAAATAAGTACAAATATAAGAGCAATATCCTTGCGCCGGATCAATATCCAGAACGATTACTCCTATAATCAAAAGTGTGAATCAAACATGGATTATCTCGCTTTCCCCATAGACAGCATTCTCATACACAAATGAATGAATGTCTATATTTTTCCCATATTAAATAGCCATATCGATTTTTGTAATATGTGCGTCAAAATATGCACGCAACAGTACCTACATGTCACTATTCTAATCTGTCAGTTATTCAGGAAGAAGAATCTTCTTTTCCTGAGGTACAGATGGCGTTACCTGTACCTATAGTACAACCTACTGAATCTTGGCGGGACGTAACCATCTCTTCTTCGGTTACATTGCAACAGCATCATCAGATTCCTGATCTTTAACAATCTTATCCAGATGTGTTGACCGACGTACCGGGTCGCACATCAGTAATTAGTCACGACATTACTCTTAATGATGATACACCAATTCGTGTACATCCTTATTCTGTTCCACTACACTTTCTTACTAAAACTACTAAAGAACTTGAGCAGATGTTGTCTTTAGGAATTATTGAGACTAGTAATTCTCCATTTTCGTCTCCATTAGTCATAGTCAGAAAGAAGGACAACAACATTAGACTATGCGTGGACGATAGGAAGCTAAATGCTCAGACTGTAGTTGATAGCAAACCACATCCACTTATTGACGATTTACTTCCACGTCTATCCAACGCAACAATATTCACTAAGATAGACTTAACTAAAGGTTATTGGCAAATACTACTAACCGAAAAAGCTAAATACTACACAGCGTTTTCCAATCCACAAGGTCTTTACCAGTGGAATGTGATGCCTTTTGGGCTTGTTAACGCTCCAGCTATCTTTATTCGCATGATGCGAAATATCTTATCACGTAGACCAGACATCATTACATACATCGACGAAATATGCTTATTTAGTTCGTCATTTGAGGAACATTTTTCAGGGCTTAAATGTGTTTTGGAAATACTCCGGGATAATCATTTAACCGCGAAACCTACAAAAATACAAATTGCGTTTCGGGAGATAACCTTCCTGGGACATATTATTGGAGCGGGACGTATTCAAACGGTTCCTTGTACGGTTTCAAAAATCTTAAAATTATCAGTTCCTCAAACGAAGAAGCAAGTTAGGAGCTTATTAGGGTTAGTTCAATACTACAGCAGATTCTTACCTAACTTATTATCCATCACGGCTGTCTTGTCATCATTGTTGAAGAAAGACATGCCGTTGAAAGTGACATGGACAGACGAATGCGACAAAACGTTTAATAAAATATTGCATATATTTTCAAATCCACCTATTTTGAGACTACCTGATGCTTCTAAAAAGTTTATCCTTCGTACAGATGCCAGTAATTATGGGATTGGTGCTTGTCTGCTCCAATGTCACGAAGGCATACTACATCCGGTTCTTTACATCTCACGCAAACTTAAGACTCCAGAGATTAAATATTCAACGGTGGATAAAGAATTATTGGCCGTCGTGTGGGCCATCAACAAGTTAGACAAATTCTTACTAGGTGCACCCTTCTTGATCCAAACAGATCAGAAGGCGGTGACATCCCCACGTCGCTCGAATCACAAAAGCCCGAAACTTACGAGGTTTGCTATCCTTTTACAACCATTCGAATTCACCATTGAATACATATCGGGGACAGAAAACATCGTGGCTGACGTACTATCAAGAAACCCTTCGGATGTCGATTTATGAACACTGACACACTTCGAATATATTAACGAAAGTACTTATAATAAGAGACAGAATCCTATCGTTAAACTCTCGACCTGTGAAAGAAACGTCGACTACAATTCAAATAAATGATTATTAGAGACATGCGTCATACGAAATGAATGAAAGCAAGAGACATTGAGTTCGTATTTACGCTGGGAGTTTGGTTAGTGTCCATTCATGCTACAACTAGTTGCAACCAAAGTCGGAAAGAATATCTGAATTCAAATTGGACAAATTTCGTTATGTGACATGACTAATTGAACGTTGTGAAACTTAAATTCATTCAGGATCGGAACAGTTAAACAGTTTTCGAATGGAACTTTCCGTAGATCCTTATGGAAAATAAAGACGTCTGGATCGGCATATCCAATATTACTTAGTTCTAATTATTGATTGAATTAATAAAGAAATAAAATTAAATTGAAATGTGAGAAAAAAATATGAAAATGAACTATGAAAAAAAATGTGTAACAAAGAAAACAAATGAATCTCACACAATGCTTAGATGATATTCTTAGATGTAATTAGTAATATGATAATGATATAATATATTATTTAATTAATTAAGTTAAGTATTTAGTAACACAAATATTTAATTTCAAAAACACCACCTATTGATTTTATACTTTAGTTTTCTACATTTCACTTGTCTTTACTCCTCATTTGTCTTTTTCTTATGACATCTTCTTTCACTTTCGTTAATTAGATTGTCAATAATTTGACTACTTACACATACACTATGAGTAATTAGTTTAATTTTAATTGGTTATAATAATTTCATGACATCTTACTTTCGTACTTAGTTAACACTTACGTTAATTAATTAGTTAATTATTTAATGACTGTTGACAATCCTTTGGGTTATTTAATTTACATGTATAGCATGACTGTCAATATGTTACATGATTATATATTATCGACAGGACCACGACACTGTTCTAGACAGAACATCGTAGGCCATATGTCGGGTTTTTGGTAAAAAAAAATTTTAAATGTTTGAGTAAGATAGTTCAAAAAAAATATATCTAATAGATTTTTTTTCCCCGGCGTGCAGGGAATTGTTACGGTATTTTATTGAAGTCGTCTGCTATAGTTGGCAGGGTGCTACTTCTAGGGTCACAGCGTTTAATATAATTAGATGTTAAGAATTCACGGACTACTGAACGCTATATGCACGATCGATTTATGACGTGTTAGCGTTGATAGGTCACGCATCGTGACTTAGATACGAGACCCTTTTTACGTTGACCGTCAAGCTGTGAAGACGCGTCCTATATTCGTCCAGTGTTAGGCATTGTATTGCCACATATTTATATAAGTGCTTCGAAGTAGGGACTCAGGGTCAGTCCAAGCTATATGAATCAAATAATGTAATAGGTTAGTAGATAACCTACTTCAAGGAAGATTATTTCAGTCCATAATATTATATTTATCAGACGCATACGCTCATTGTCGGCCGTTGGAAACCCCAACCGCGCGTGCACACAGCTATGATGTTCTGGCTATGTTAATTCGTTTTACTGGAAACGGACTGAGATTATGATACGGATTCAAATGTATTTTATTATAGATGTATGCTATCAATGAATAATACTTGTGATGTCTTCATACGTTGTTTCGTCAAATAAACGTTTGGACTCAATGAAGGACTTACCCACATTACTTCGATTGCGGTTGGTTACTTCGACTTGAGATATTGATTGTTGTTTGACCTGATGAACTCTTCTTCATATGAAGTTTATACTAATGATAATCAGGTTTGTACAGAACCAATGTTTTCTTGGACCCTCATTAATTAACGAAAACCATTTGTATTGACTTTAACTGAGATGATGATGAATAAGAAAAGCATACATATTCAACTAATAATAATAGAATGAGAAACCCAATCAACCGAACGAACCCCCGCAACAACTATATACAGTAATGAGTGCAAACAAATTTTAAAATTTAAAAAATTTAAAATCAAATTGTACTTATCAATATGTGTAATTATTTCTGGTAAACTTCAACCCCTAAAACTACGTTTATTTTTAATTACATCCATTTGCACATAATGTAGGAAAGTTGCAGTTGTTTCTGAGGAAAATAAAGTTTTTATAACAATTTGAAATTTATTGGTAATTTAGGCAAAGCGCACAAATATTTTAATCCTATACTTACAGACATGACTACCATTACTGATTTTGTATTAAATACTTTATTTATAATGATAACATCAAGTGTTATATATCAAAATGTAGAGAAATGAAACTCCTTTGTTATGCACCTAACTGAATGGTTCAGTGGTTTTAAACATGCATGCAACATATAGATTAATGAATGAAAAAAAAACGTTTAAAAGTAAAAAAATGAAAAAGAATTTGTACTTATCACTATGTATAATTATATCTGGCAATTTTCAACCCATAAAACTACTTTCATTTTAAACGACAGCTATTTTCACAGAATGTAGGAAAGTTGCAGTTTTTTTTTAGCACAAATAAAGTTTTATAACAATCTGAAATATTTTGGTATATTCATACAAAGCGCAAAAATATTTAAGCCTATATTTAGACATGACTATCGTTACTGAATTTGCATTAAATAATTTATTTATAATGATAACATAAAATGTTATATATTAAAATGTGGAGAAGAGAAACCCCTTTGACATGCATCTAACTGAAATGTTGAATGATTTTAAGCATGCATGCAGCCTATACAGTACAGAGTGCAGGAAAGTTTAAATGTTTAAAAATTTGAAAAAGAGTTGTACTTACCCACAAAAATAATCCAATTTGAAGCCAGAAACTCCTAAAACTACTTCCATTTGAATGTACACTCACATAATGTAGAAAAGTTTCAACTGCTTCTTTTCATAAATACTAGTTTTATTACCATTGAAAATGTCTTGGTACATTTTGAAGATGCACTCTAAGTCTGAAAGTATACTATATACAATGTAAATTGTCCCTTCATTCTTAAAATTAAACTACTTTGCCTCATGGTATTTGGCAAAGCAGTCATTTGGGTGAAGGTGTGGATGATCTGTGCACCCATCAAAATAAAAAAATGTTCTCACTCTAACTTGAGGGGTGCTACAAATGACGCACCGGCGCAGAAATTTTGATTTTTTTACAATGTGTCTGGTTCCACACAGACGGTTCAATGGACTGTTGTGTTGATTTGCATGGGTTACTCTGTGTGTGTTACGGTAGTTTTACTAATATCGTCTGCTATAATTGGCAGTGCGCATTTTTAGGTCAATAGAATTAATATAAATTGATTTTTATACTTCACGGATTAATGAACGCGAAATACACGGTCAAATTATGACGTGTTAGCGTCGATAAGGTCACGCTTCGTGACTTAGTTACTGGACCCTTGTTACGTTGTCCGTCAAGCCGTGAAGTCGTGTTTTTACCTCCTTCCAAGGTTAGGCTTTGCTAATAGCCGTATTTATATAAATTGATACCAGGACTCAGGGTCAGTCCAGATAATATTATATACGAGTGAATTCATAAAGGTTTGTGATTAGCCTGCGTTACGGAAGGATATTTGATAAATAGTTTGATTATTTTCGTCAAGACTCATGCGCTCACTTCTGGCTGTCTGGATCCCAGCAGCACATGTATACAGCCATGATGTTCTGTTGACATGAATTCAATATGACACGGACGGATAAGAATATATATGCAAGTAAATTCTAATGAACTGTACGTTAATGTTATACCTGCGTGAAATGTCTTCGTTAATGACCATGGACTCCAATTCGAAGACTTATCCACATCGATAACGTTACGGTTGGTTTGTCAGATTGACAATGTTGATTATTATTGTAGTTGAAGAACTCTTCCTATAAGAAGGTATACAATATAATAATGAAAGGAACCAATGCCTTTTTGGACATTCATTACACAAAGAGACCATATAACGTTGACCCTCATTTAAATACTTTTAAAACGAACGAAGCACGCATTCGCAACTCAACAAATAAAGAACCAGCTCTGAACCAGCACCCCGTAGCGAAACCAGTAACGTATCAGCATAACTTATCAGTGTGACATATTCTGGATAATATCAGAAGCAACAAAACAAAGTTCAGTAGTTAAATTGGTTATTGTGTGATAATTCACCGGGAAATTATTTTTGTGGCAATTTATAACCCAAACCGATCACCGTACTATTTCTTACATTTTTTTTTTTTTTACAATTTTTTTCTTCTTTTTTTTTTCGCCTGCGGGGTTAGGCCATTTCGCAGGTAGGGGTTGCGGGTTAGGGTGGTAGCTTGGGTCATTTTTTGAGCATGGCACATTGTTATGTATTTTTTTTTAAATGTAAAATTTTTGCCTCGTCTTGGCGAGGCGCGTCCCGTTCAACCTAGTCGTGTATATTAGAGCGCATGTCCAAATATAAAAGACCCTTAAGTCTAGGGAATTGCTAGTCATCATCATCATCATCCTCATCATCATCAGCTTTCAAGTCCCTATCAGTCAGGTACCCTTTTACAACTGGTTAGACTGATTTTCTCCAGTGCTGCCTTCAGTTCTTCCATCTTTATGTCATCTTCACCATCATTGGTTTTCTCTTCTGTGCTAGTGGTTATCATTTCTGATGCTTCACCATGCTCACCATCCAGGAGTTCTGAGAAATATTCTTTCCATCTTTCCATTACTTCCTTCGGGGCAGTAAGCAATTTGCCTTGCTTGTCCTTTATAAATTTGAGAGGGCATTGTTTTTCCTTTCTCGTGTTCTTTAGGGTCTTATAGAACAATTTCTGGTTTTCTTGTTCATCTTTTTCAAGCTTTTCTCCAAATTCTTCCCAGGACTTCTGTTTTGCTGCTAGCACCTTGTTCTTTACTTCTGTTCTGAGTATCACATATTCTCTATATTTTTCCATTTGTCCTGTTGTGGTTTTAGCTCCTAAGTATTGTTTCCATGCCATTTTCTTCTCTCTTATTTTCTCTTTGACTTCCTCTGTCCACCAAGGTGTCCTCTTTCTCTTGTTCCCAAGTCGGACTTCACCACATGCTTTTGCAGAAGCGGTCTTTACGATATCCTTGAATTTAATCCAGAGGGTTTCCAAGTCATCAGGTCGTTCTTCTGTGTTGCTCACCGCTGCAGCAATAAGCCCCTGATATCTGGTCTTAATTTCTGGCTCTCTCAGCTTGTAGGTCCTGATGCTCATTTCTCCCGTTCGTTCACTTGGTTTCTTGCGTGATGTTGGGCAGTTCCTAGGCTGAGCAACTCTTTCAGTTGTTCTTTTGATTGTTAACAGGTAGTGATCACTTCCAATCTCTGGCCCCCTCCAGACTCTAGCATCCTGGACATATTTGAATGAGCTTTTCCTAACAATGGCATAGTCGATCACTGACTTCTCATTCTTGGTTGGTTCACATCTAGTGTTTGCATGCATGCGCTTATGGGGGAACTTTATGTTTGTAATGATCAGATTCTGCTCACTGCAGAATCTAAGGAGTCGCTTTCCATTGTCATTGAGAGTATCTTCTCCATATCTTCCGATAACTCCACCCCATCTAGCATGGTCATTTCCAACTCTGGCATTAAAATCTCCGAGTATGATAACTTCATCTAGGCAGTCATCCATTGTTCTTTGAAGCAGCTCGAAGAATTCATCCTTGACCTCTGCTCTCTCATCCTCATTTGGCCCATACACTATGACCAGGTTGACTTACGTTTCTCCTTCTTTTAGTTTTACAACCATAATGCGCTCCGAGACAAAGTTCCATTCCTTGATACTATCTTTCTGGTTTTTGGCCACAGTACAACCCACGCCCCCTTTAGCTCTTTCAGATGTGGGTACACCACTGTAGAGCAGCGTGTTGCCATCGAGATCCATGACTCCTTGTCCCTTTTTCTTTGTTTCCATAATAGCCAGAATTTCTAGTTTTGCTTTCCTCATCTCTACCACCAGCTCCTCTTCTTTCCCATTTATACTTCTTGTGTTCCAAGTTCCATAAGTCGTAGTTCGTAGTCCGTTCCAGTTCGTCGCCTTTAGAATCAGTCCGGTTTTCTCTCTTATATTACGCGTAATCTTAGTTTAAAGCAAACAGGTGATTGTCCTGTTGTGCCTTTGCATGGTGGAGGGGCTGCCTCCTTACGGCCTCCATGCAAGCCGCCTTCCTCCTTTTTCAGCCGGGCTTAGGACCGGCCTTGGCGGAGTTCGCATCAGTCTAACCAGCTGTAAAAGAGTACCTGACTCTGATCTTCAGTTAGAGAAGGCAACGGCAGCGAGGAAGGGAACAGGCCACCTCACCTCATAAAGCTGGGACCCAGTACATCGAAGTCTATAACACTTCACTCCCCTACGGCAGAATATGCTACGTGACTACCCTTATTGTTAACCCTTAATTGAGTTAAATTAAATGTACCTGTTTGTAACTGTGGCTGGGGAGGGGGGAGGGCTGACGAAGGGTAAAACCCGTACGCACGGTTCGTGTCAATTAAGAATGAACGCACTTTTTGTTTTTAACTTGCCCTCCCTTTTTCAGTCAAGAAAAAGTCAGTCAAGAAAGAGTACGGTGCTCGGTTTTGGTTATAAATTGCCACAAATATAATTTCCCTGTGAATAATCACACATGAACCCTTAAATTAACTCATTCTTGAACTGCAGTAGGGTCTGCTTCTTTGAATTATTTGATCTGCTGAGTGCAAACAACACAAAATCATTCAACTGGGAAATTTCAAAGATCCAGAAGAAAATTTGCTTCCACCACTTTCTGGTTCTTCTGTTGAATGTTCCATAGGTTGTTGTCTTTCGCCGAAACGATTTGTGATTTCTTTGGTTTCCACAGTTGCAGAACTTGACACTAGAATGCATGACGTTTTTGCCTTTTTATCTCTAAACATTACACAAAGAAATTTACTTTCTAGATCGAGAAACCATTTCATCTGGAGGTGCATCAGTTTTGTAGTCTTCAGCGCCTTTGGACAATTTTTGCGATTTATATTTACAGTTCCAGTAAAATACTAATTGTTGTCCGTAAGATATTGCAGCAATGCAAAACGTGTTATAACGATCTGCATAAATTTGATGACCTTTTCCACAAGGTTTTAGCAGTGTATCCCAAAGACAGCTCTTTGTAGGGATAAAATGCCTCCTGAAATCGTGTTAGGAGTTTCTGCAGGCACGGCTCAATTTTTGCTTTTCCCGGCGCGTCAACATCATTTACATGGAGCATTGTGTGATACAATGCTTCAAACCTGTCCCTTGTAAATATCTGCCTGAACCAAGGAGTCTGTATGTAAGGCTCCTGAGACCAGTAATCGCTCACTTTTGGTTTTTTGACAATGACCATGGCTATGATACCAGAAAAAAAAACCCTGTAAAGTTCATGTAGTGTTATTGGATGTCAGTTGCGATAAACAGACCTAGTGCTCGCTGTTGCAGCTTTTGACTGACAGAGGTGATCAGCATAATCATTGACAGACACAACAAGTTGTTTCAATATTTCCTCTGTAAAAAGGGCTTTGAGGCAAAAAAGTGCTGGTTAGTCTTCGGGGACAAAATCTGGATTCACACCAGGAGTCCTGCCCTGAGGTGCAGCAAAGCGAAATGCATTCTGAGTTGAACCCTTTTCAACTTCATTCCATTCAACCTCCTGTTCAATAATAATGTTGTTCTGAAGCTCTGCATTACCAGATTCCGTGATTACCGATCTCAGCTGTGATCTAGATCTATCTTCTCTTTCGTTTTTATGGCACTTACTTTTCCTTTTTAGCAATCCAATACCAGATCTATAACTAGGTCCTCCCAAGGGACACGCCCCTTGTCCTCAGAATCTGCTAATGTATCGCTAAATTCAGTGTCATCTGAACTATCCGTGCTCGAGAACTCATCGCTGTCATTATCAATCCATGATTTAATAAGCTGTGATGCATGTTCAGCTGATAATCTTTTCCAACGACCATTTGAACCCGAAGCCATTCTCCGACAGACAAAAGAAGAAATTTTGGACTAATGAACCCTACTAAATGTAATCAAAATCGATCAATATTTCACACGAATTTGAGTATTCCAATATTTTCAAACATGAGGCATACCGGAAACGACATTAGAACTCTTTTATGGGAAGAAAAGTATGTAAATAATGTTCAATCTTTCGCTATTGACACGGAAACCGTCTAAACCGACTAAGGTCGCTCTAAAAGGCCGGCCGTAAAATGGCGACCGATCATTGGCCTTCTAAAAAGGCCAGCAGGATAAACCTTGAGAATTACCTACATATTTACTGAGGATTATTTACTGTTTGAGAAACTTATATTGTTGTGGATGTATTGAATAATGAATAATACTTCATCACCACTATCTCTCACATGTTAAGAACACAAGAGAACGAACCTACCTGGGTACAAATTGACATAAGCCAAGGAAACACTAACTCTGGCGGACTTTGAGCCAGTTACTCACTTACTTGGATAACACAATTCAATATTCAACATTTCCTGTTCATTTAAAAACCAAACTAAAGAATCTCTTTAAACAACTGGCACATAGAGACTATAAATGGTGCCGGTCCCGGCCACATAGAGACTATAAATGATGCCGGTCCCGGCCACATAGAGACTATAAATGGTGCCGTTCCCGGCCACATGGAGATTATAAATGGTGCCGTGAATATTTGGCACTGCAACAGATTATAAATGGTGCCGTTCCCGGCCACATGGAGATTATAAATGGTGCCGTTCCCGGCCACCTAGAGATTATAAATGGTGTCGCTCCTGGCCACAGTGTTACAAATAACTAAGTGATTTTCTTCACAGAATTAAATAATTCTCTCTCCTCTATTATTTCTTTCCCCATTCCATACTGTCCTACTATTTCTTGTATTTACCTTCTCCTATTTTTGCATTCCTACAGAACGTAATGGGATCACAACAACAAGATAAGAACCGATATGTAGAGAACTCTTTGTCCCCTGGGGAAGAATCTACTGTACAAATTAACAGTGAAGAGGCAACTCCTCTAATTAGTAAGGAAGTACATAATGACGAGTGTTCCTTAAATTCTGTTGAAAGGGAGCATTCTGAGAAAGACCACCTAAAAACTAGTAGGAGAAGCCTAAAAATATGAACATGAAATGTTAGAACGAACGAACGAACGAACGAACTTTATTTTCAAAGTGTTAAGAATTGGGCACGCAGGCCCGTCTGACATTCTGCCCTTCCTCTCTCTCTCATCATATATACTATATCCTTTCATCCTCACATTTACTATAAGCATAATTAAGGCATTTATCATTATAAAAGTAATATTACATTTGCAATAATCATCATAATTAAAGAACGTTTTTAACATTAAAGAATAATAATAATAATAATAATAATAATAATAATAATAATAATAATAATGAATGTAAAAATAAAATAAATAAAAATAAAAATAAACATTAATAGATAGATAGATAGATAGATAGATAGATAGATAGATAGATAGATAGATAGATAGATAGATAGATAGATAGATAGATAGATAGATAGATAGATAGATAGATAGATAGATAGAAAGAAAGATAGATAGATAGATAGATAGATAGATAGATAGATAGATAGATAGATAGATAGATAGATAGATAGATAGATAGATAGATAGATAGATAGATAGATAGATAGATAGATAGAACGAACTTTATTTTCAAAGTGTTTAGAATTGGGCACGCAGGCCCGTCTAACATTCTGCCCTTCCTTTCTCTCTTCTTCCATAGTTAATCCATTTATTCTCACACGTATCCTAAATGTTACTTAAATAATAAAATAACAAAAAAGTACAATAAAATAAAATCCCAACATTGTAACAGTACAATAACGGTTACACAGATTTACAGATGCGTATCATAATTTATACTAAACAGGACAAAATTAACTTTAAAACCTACATATGATGTTATGTAATTATTTAAGAACATAACGAAATTAGGGTGGCATATAATCTGCACTCATGATGTATTTGAAAAGTCTGTGATTGTATGAATATGGACTAAGAGTATTTTTTAAGTCGTGTGGAAGAGTATTCCACAGATGAGCAGCAGAAAAAGCTAAACTTTTCTTGAATAAGTCGAGCCTCTAGGCTTGGGCATGTGTAATTTATTTAAGCGTTGACTGCGTCTTCCGCTGTATTTGAAAATAGGCCACAGATACAGTGGAGCATTATGTGACAAGATTTTGTGAATAAATTTGGCTTTGTTGAAGAGAAAGCGCTTTCTTAGTGGTAATATGTTAAGATATGTATATGCGTCTACACACTGTGTGAGGTTTTTGTCTGAAATTAGGCGCACTGCACGTTTTTGTAATGAATAGAGTCTTTTAGTGTTGGACATGGTGCAGCCATCCCAAATTGTGGAACAATAGTCTAGATGTGTTTGTATCTGGGATGTATAGAACATTTTTCGTGTCTCCTCATCTAGGAAATGTTTGATTTTAGCTAACTGGTAAACTTTTTGTGCCGTTTGTTTGGTCAGTGCTTGTACATGCGAATTCCAACTTAAATGTTGGTCAATTATGAGTCCTAGTGTTTTATATTCATTTACATTTTCATTTAAAGAGGTTCCAATGTAGAGCTGAAGTGTTGTTTTCGGTGAGTTTTGTAATTTTTGTCTAGTTGATATTATCATACATTTTGTTTTAGTGATATTTATTTGCATGCAGTTTTCATTGCTCCACTTAATAAGATTGTCTGTGTCGCTTTGTAATAATATTTCTAGCGTGTTGCAACTTTTATCACTAGTATAAATGGTACAGTCATCGGCAAATAGGTCGCAGGATGAGTGCTCGATGTGTAGTGGAAGGTCATTTATGTAAATGGAAAAAAGTAGAGGGCCGAGAATAGAACCCTGAGGAACACCAGTGTCAATAATAGTTGGGCTTGACAAGGAGTTATTGTACCACACTACTTGCTGTCTGTCGGACAGGAATGATTTAAGTAATGTCACTAGTTTAAAGTTAACTTTCATTGTTTCTAATTTTCTTATTAAAACAGCGTGATCTAACATATCAAATGCTTTCCTAAAGTCTACAAAGATTGCTCCACATATGTTATCGTTATTTATGTTTAGGTGCAAGTTGTCTATCATCTTAGTTAGAGCTGTGTGGCATGAATGCTTTTGTCGAAACCCTGACTGACTGTCAATTAGCAAGTCATTGCTAACTAGGTAATGTAGTGTTGCTTTATGTATGTGTTTTTCTAGTGGTTTAGAAAGCGATGATAAAAGAGAAATTGGTCTATAGTTACCAAGATTACTGTTATCTTACGAGCCAGGTTTGAAGAGAGGATATACTTTGGCAATCTTAAAGGCCGAAGGAAAATAACTTTTAGCAATACATTGATTATATATAAAAGTTAGTGAATCACTAATAGCTGGTGCGGCGTAACGCAGTATTCGATTACTAATTCCGTCAAGCCCTGATGAGCTATTATCCTTAAGGCCAATAAGATAGTTATACACTTCATTAACTGTCATAAAAGGAATGTCGGGTGGAACTGAGTTTGTACATGTGTTCTTACAGAATGCTGAAAGTTTGTCTAAGTCACTACAGGAAGGTGGTATTGTGGATTTCAGACTGTTTATTTCTGCTTGAAAGTGATTGCTGAAGTAGGTGCAAGTAAATGAAATGTTGGAAGAGAATGAGTCTGGTGCATTACGTTTTTTCGCTAAGGTGTTAATTGCTTTCCATATTTCCTTACTACAGTAGAACTCCATTTATCCGAACCCCAATTATCCGAACATCCAATTATCCGAACACTTTTTCCAGAAAAAAAAAATCTGACGCCACCAGTCACGTTAGACTACAGTTCTGAATCTTTTGATGCGGCAAGCTTCAAATGTGTGCGAACAATTTGTAGACAATGAGATGGGCTAATGGACGGTCGCTTACGTACAGGAAGTCAGTTAGATCATAAAGTCAGTTAATATCTGGTTTACCAATCCAGTGTACGTGTGCGTTCTAGGCAGAACACTGGCTAAACAGACAGTTCAACTTAAAATAATTGTGTCTGCTACTACAGCAGAATAATTTTGGTGTACACGTATTTCTCTGTGCGATCTGGCATCTTCCAGTAGGCCTAAAGCATATAAAATGAACCGCAATGTTTTGTGAATTGAACTTACTTACTTAGTCGTTCCCCTTCTACCGCAGATACCTCATTTCTGAGGTTTAATTGTCAATTGAAACGAAAACAAAAATTATCAAGAGACTAGGAAAAGGTGAAACTGTGTCTTCATTTGCGAGGATTTTCAATGTTGGGAAAGCTACCGTCTCTGACAACAAAAGTAACAAGGATAAAATTATGAGTTTGGCATCGAAATTGGATAGTGAAAATGGGTCGAAGAAACATAAAACCATGAGAAATGCGAAAGATTTGAAATTGGAAGAGGCTTTGTATATATGGTTTGTGCAAAGAAGAAGCAAAGGGGAACCTATCTCTGGCTCTCTATTGTGTGAAAAGGCACTTCAGTTCAACAATCAACTTGACGGTCCTCCTGACTTTAAGGCTAGCCAGGGATGGTTAAGAAACTTTAAATCTCGTCATGGCATACGAGAATTGGAGATTCAAGGGGAATCTTTATCTAGCGATGCAACTGCCTCTGAAAATTTTAAAGAAACATTCTTGGCTTTTTTGGAAGAAGAAGGTTATTTACTCGATGATGTGTATAATGCCGATGAGACTGGCTTATACTGGAAATCATTGCCTCAAAAATCACTTGCATCTCAGCGCGAAGCAGCTGCCCCTGGGTTTAAAAAGTGCAAAGAGAGAGTAACAATTTTGGTAGCCGCGAATGCCAGTGGAAGTCATCGTTTACCGGTGCTAATGATCGGCAAAGCCAAAAAACCACGTTGTTTAAAGAATGTGACATGTCTCCCATTGTGCTACAAAGCACAGAAGAGTGCTTGGATGAATAGTGAAATATTTCTTGATTGGTATACAAATTAGTTCATCCCAAATGTGAAGAGGTTGAAAGAACAAGAAAAGAAAACTGGAAAAGTAATTCTTCTACTGGACAATGCACCATCTCATCCAGAGACGGATACATTGAATGCATTTGATGCAAATTTTAAAGTAATTTTTCTGCCTCCCAATGTAACAGCACTGATTCAACCAATAGATTAGGATGTTATAGCAAAGCTTAAAAAGATGTACAAGAAGGAAGTCCTGCGTCGTTTATTGTTGGCTGAAGATGAAGAAAGTGTGATGCGTTTTCCAAAAAGCTTAATCTCAAAGACTGCTGCTATATGTTAGCTGATGCTTGGACCACCCTGTCACAAGATAATCTCAACAAGGCTTGGAATAGATTGCTTGGGAAAAAAGGAGGAAATGAAACTACTGCAGTGGACACAGATGATGATTGTATAAATGAAGTTGTGGAACTGTTTCAAGCAATGCCCGGATTTTCGGACTGTGACAAAGATGGTGCACACATGTGGCTAGAAGATGATAATGATTCTGGTTTTCAGTTTTTGAATGACGAAGAAATTTTGTCTTTTGTGCAAGAAGAAAACCAAATACATGTAGTGACCGATGATGAAGACTCCTCAGAAGTACATGATGTACTTGTAGATTATGAAGAAAACCCAAAACGTCGACCAAGTCCTGAAGAGGCCTTTATAGCACTAGAAACAGCGATGGCTTGGTACGAGCAAGAAGATGACAGCTGTCCTACACAGCTTCTGCTGTTGAAGAGAATGCGGGACTTAGCAGCCAAAAGCAGACTATCCAGTTTGGTGCAAAAGAGGATTCCTCATTATTTTAAATAGTGGGCTACATTTGTGCAAGTACATGTATACGTAAGTTGCGCCTGGTTTTGAATCGTTTGTAATGTTATTTTAAAAACATTTCTCTTTCTTAACAAAAATAATTAATACAAGTAGTACATGCACTGCAGTGTAATGAAAGATTTTGGTGATACAGTGATCTAATACAGTGTGGGTATTATTATTACAGTACAAGTAAATATGTTTTATAGTGTATTTTCCTTGTGATTGTTAATTATTTTTAGAAATATGTGTACATGTACTCGATACATTATGTAATCCAATTATCCGAACATTTGATTATCCGAACGATACTTGGTCCCATGGGGTTCGGATAAATGGAGTTCTACTGTATTTGATTTGTTCTGAACCGTATTTCTAAAATGATTTTTCTTTTCTTTCCGAATTAAATATTGAACTTTGTTCCTGTATACCCTGTATGTGTTGAGGTCCTTATTTTTGTGCGCTTGATCTCTCTGCCTCATAGCCTCCAACACTTCCTGCGTGATCCACGGGGATTTTAATTGTCGTTTGACGCGAATTTCCTTAGCTGGTACGTGCGTGTCAAAAACATTATAAAAAATTTTTGTCCAGTATTCAATAGCGTCATCCGGATCAGGAAGTTGGTAAACTTGGGCGAGAGGTGCAGTTAGCAAGTCATTTAAAAATAATTCCTTACTGAAATGTTTGAAACTTCTAAATTTGATACTTACATGTTTATTTTTTGGAACTTTACATTTATTCTTTGACCATGTACAGCATACTGGATAGTGGTCACTCATTGCAATATTAGGGACAGAGCATTCTATGATGTTTTCTGGCTTGGTTATTCGGTTCGAGTATGTGTCTGAGTGGGGATTTTCTGAGGTCTTCGTTGGATCAGAGTGGGAGCGGTTTTTGTTACGGGCACGTTCGGCATAGTAAGTAGAAGAGGAACTTCATGTCGAGTGTGTGACTGATGAGGAGCACAGCATCAACATGTTTACAGATGGCGCGATTGTAGTTGGTATATTTATTTTGGGGGGTGTTGCGGGGCAGGAGTAAAACATAGTCAATAGGTTCTATGATTGCATAGGATATAGTCGTTTATTGCGAGGTTTACTTACATAGCCTTACTCTTACGTCACTTTGTTTTTAGCGGTGGGTAAGGCTGAGGTCATCGTCTTTGGATTGTATCGTTTATTTTATCTATCTTTAGGTGCGGTAATTGTTGTCTGTATCGTCCAGAGCGAGACATGGTTGAAATTATTTGGAAATTTTTTTGTTTTTTTGGTTTTGATTTTGGTTTGATAGGGTGTTTATTGGGGTGAAAAAAAAAAAAAATTTTGGGGGGGGGGGGTTTCTGGGGAAAATGGTGTTGGGGGGGGGGGGGAAACTAGGTTCAATGACCAAGTCTACATATGGAGCCAGTGAGTGTTCGACCATTAGGTGAGATGAGTTGGGCGGCAGTCGAGGTATTTCGTTAAGATGTAATCGGTCATATGCTGCGAGAGTTTTTGTATGGATCTATGTATTGGATTCATTAAAACAGAAAATATACTTTTGGTTCTACACAGAGCGATAAAAATAAAGGATACAAGAATACAAGAAACAACTTACATGTTAAATAGAACTTGTCGTGATTCTATAGGCCTGGCTTCTACAATTATGTACGGATGAGTGTCTACAAGCAGATAGGACTTGGATTCAGTAGGTATCGGAGATTATGGTGCGGCGCGATGGAGATGTGGTGTTATAGTTCTTGTGTCAGAGAAGATAGCTGCTGCGTATAATCTATAATCAGGACTATCATGAGTTTTTTACAAAACAATTTACTAAGGTCGATGATAAGTTGAGTTCAGTGTAATCATTAGTTGACAATCAAAATGATATGCTGCTTTCTGTATTCAGGAGCATCTCTGTACTGACTCGGGGTATACATCTAATCTGAGGGAGGCTCGGGAGCGGAACGTGGCGGAGTTGGATCAAAGGCTATGAGTGATTATGATTTTGACGGTAGAGAATTTAGCCTATAACTATAATGCGACGAGATGGTAATTGAATGAGAGGGGGAGTGGATATTTTTGGGTTCAGACAAGTTAGGGATAGCTGATCGTCGTGGCAAACTCACGTGAGCAGGGGTTAACACACCGGTATACGCTAGAGTCAGATTGGCAAACACATATTAGTAGTGAGGTCGTGGTCAGGACATGATGAGTGAACATGGTTATGGATATGTATGGGGGATGGGGTGGGAAAGGAGTAGGATATTTTGGGTCGCCATTCTGTTGATGATGAGTCATTCGGACATTGGTCTATCTTATGTTTAAAGTTGGGGTGTCTGATGACTGAGTGGGTAGTTAGCCATGTGTGGGAGGAGACTAGTAGAGACATATGGCGGTTGAGAGGTATATCTATCCTTCTCTAGAGGATGGACAGGAGTCTTTTGCACCTGGTGTGCACATGAGATTTAGGACGGCGTTCTATGGGAATAGGAGGATATGTGGAGGTGGTCTGGAACTGGGCTGTATGATGGACGGAACTAGCAGACTTGAGGAGGGTGATGAGTGCATGTACGGGGGGGAGTGGGGCACAGGGGCACTCTGTTGAGTGTTCTACAGGTGCAGTATCTCTCTGGTTAGGGGGGGGGGGGGGGGGGGGGGAGATTGGGGGGGTGGGTGGGGAGTGGTGGGGTGGGGGGGCGGGCGAGAGCGAGAGGTATATCTATGATGGGTGACATGAGTGCGGGGTGTGGTGCTCGGAGTGGAGGGTACTATGTGAAGGGCGGGGAGAGAACACATGAACTATACAACAGGGAGAGGTATCTTGGTGTGAGATGGGTCTCTTGAACTAAGTAGACATGAGCAGTTGACGTCGTGTCAACATTGGGGATAGGAGGGTTGGGTGGAGGTGGATGGGGAGGTTTTGAGGAGAGGTATAGGTACTGTGAGGTAGACTATTAGGAGTGATACACTCTATATCTGAGATGTATGTAGTGTATTTCTGTCTTATCTCTAGATATGTTACAAGAGAACTTAATGTGTTTCAGGGAGGAGGAGGTCACGGTAGGGAGGAGGAGTGTTATCTTACAGGGTGTTTGTAGTGGCAGTCAGTTGAGTATAACTGGGTGAGGGTGACGGGGTTACAGGGATGTAGTGTGGTCTCTGTGGGGGTGAGCGGGGGTGCATGATGAGATGTGCTAGGGGTTGGGTGGGGTGTATACGACATTGTGTGGGAGTTGGGAGAGAACAGGAGCATGTGTCAGTATGGATCTGTGGGAGTTATGCGGATAGTGTGGGGTGAGGCGCGTGCTTAGTTGTGGGTCTATGGGTAGGGGCACATACAGGGATTGAGGATAAGAGATTGGGGTGTGTGGTCATGTGGGGGTTGAAGTGTTGAGGTCATTATTGGGGGGTTTTGGGGGGGAGGGGATGGGTATTTGTGAGGACACAGAGCACGCGTGGTAGAGATGAGTGTGTGAGTGGGGTTATAGTGGGTTATGGTAGTGTGTGTGGACACTTCATATGAGGGTGTGGGGGGAGAGCGAGAATCAGGTACTCCAACTATGCTACGAAAGTATTCTGATAGTGCTCGAATATGGCATGGGGGAAGGGGAAGTAGAATTTGATCTGATGCCAAACCTAGTCTGGGCGAATAATCGTGTCATAGGATAGGTGTCGGGAGGTTTTGATCACGTAGGTTGGCCGGAGATGGTGGTTATTTAAGTTGTAGGACTGCGTGGAACAGACGGGCATGTGGGATATCGCTGGCTTGCCCCTGATGCGTCACGACAGTGGATTAGGAGGTGAAGTTGTAAATGAGAATGTGTGGTAGATGGGGGGTATGTATAGGGTGTTTGTTAGAGTGAGTAATGTGTTGAAGGTGGAGGGTTTGGGGGATTGGATGGTTGCTAGATTGGTTGATTTTGGTATATGTTGGAGTTGGGATGTGGGAATGTAGGGGGTTTGGGTGGGTTATATGTAAGTGGTTGGTAGGTTGGAGGGGTGAATGTTATGGTAGTATGTGAATAGTGTTGAGGTCTTGGAGCAGGGTGGTTACTATAGGACAGATGGGAGAGTGGTGGTAGATTAGGACGTAGGGAAAAGGGACAAGGACACAGGAGACAGTGGGGGTAGAGAGAGGTGTGTGTGTGATTATGTTGAACAGTAGGTAGGGGGGGTAGGGGTCAGGTGGGTTGTTGTGTAGTTTATGTTTTTTTGTTTGTGGATTGGATTTGGTGTCTAGTTGTTTTTCCTTGTTTGGCAGGCTTACCCCCCCCCCCCGGATTAGATGTATATAGGGTTGGTGCCGGATTGTGTGTTATATATTGATATTGTGAGGACATATGTTTGAATATGATGTGGTTGGATACTGTCAACACATATGTGTTTTTCACACCAAAACACCCAACTGCACTTAATTTTTGGGTTGCAGACGTTTCCCCCCCCCCCCCCCCCCACCCCCCCGGGATGTAGTAGGTGGCACCCCATGGTGTTTCCTCCCCCCCATCCCCCAGTGATGGTGGTGTTGTGGGGATGCGCGTTGGTGAATAGGAGGTGTGATTGACGTCTGGGAGAGAGGTCTGATGCTGGAGATGGTTTTTGCCCCCGTTCGACACGTGGTGAGTAGTTGGGGTGTAAGCACGGGTGTGGGGTTGTGGGGTGGTGTAGGCGGTGTGTGGGCCCCCCCCCGGGTTGGTATGGAGGCGTGACGGGGACACTGATAGAGGCCGAACGGTTGGGAGGGGCGGGGGGGGCCGGTAATATAGTGTGTGTGATATGTGCAGGTCTGTGGGTCCCCCCGGGAGTCGTTGTCTCTGTCTGGACCGTGATGTTTTGGTTCGGTTTGTTATCAGGTGTTAGATCCTAAGCATCTGTAATCGGAGTTGATCGTGGTCTTTGTGACTTTGATTGATGTGGGTTTTTTGGATGATTAGTTTTGTGTTTGGGAGGGTGTGTTGAGGTGTTTGAGTGTGGGTTTATTTTTGCTGGGTGATGGTGGTTTGATGTAGGGGGGTTGGAGTGTTTGGGTTTGGAGGCCGTGTTATTTGTCGCTGGCCGGGTTCCCCCCCCCCCCCCCCCCCCGTTTAAGGGGGGCCGTTTTGGCACGGTGGGGAGTTTGGGTTTGTATAGATGGGCTTTTCTGGGGTTTAAGTATGTATGGTGAAGTGGGTGTGGTGGGAGACATTGCAGGGATTTGGTTAGTGTGATCATGTTGACTTTTTTTTTTGGTGTTGGAGTTGTTATCTAGGGGCTGCTTACTGGGGTTTTATGTATTGGTTTATGCACTGAGGGTTATTCGGTACGTGCTTGCGATGCTAGGGGTGATTTCATTTGTGGTGGCAGGGTGGATTGATGATGGTTGGGCGTTTTCTGTGATTAGTTTGGGGGGGAGTGTGGTGGTGATCTGGGGATCTGACGTGTGGGTTTGATTGATATAGGAAATTTTTGGGTGGGGGAGTTGGGGTGGTATTTGTAGTGTATGGGTCAGTGAAGGTGGTGGGTGGGTGGATATGGATACGGGGGGAGGGGACTTTTAAGTGGCTACGGGGGGACGTTAATGTAGGTGGTGAGAGTGTATTGAGGGAGGGAGGCGTGAGAGTCTACGTGGGGAGGGGACTGAGAGGAGAGGAGGAAGAAATTTTTACGTTTTGTATGGGTGGTTTAGGGAGAGGTAGTTTGAGAATTATGCCGAGACCAAAAATGGGAGGGTATTGGGGTGATGGTGTGGAGAATTATGCCCCCCCCCCCCTGACCCCCCCAGGGGGAAGGCTGGGGGAGAGATGGTGTGGTGAAATGGTGATCATGTGAAGCACCGGGTTGGTGGGGAACGGGGTGAGGTGCGTAGTGAGGCGGTTGTGGCTGAAGTTAGTTGTGACAACCCCCCCCCCCCCCGGGAGGATATTGTTATTGGGGTAGATGAGGGGGGGGTTTGGGAGGGGGGGTGTTGTGAGGGTGACCCCGTGATGTGCGAGTGAGGTGAGTAGTGAATTGCCCGGATGTGTTTGGGAGAAGGAGGCGTGTGGGTGGGGTGGGTGGGGGCTCCCGGTTATTAGGGGGCGCGCTATTGAGGGTGATTTGCTGTTTATGAGATTATTTGGACGGGTAGGCCCCACAGTGTGGAAGTCGAGTGAGGCGGTCCCCCCCCCCCCCATTTAGGCAGGTGGTGTATGGGGGGTTTTAGTGGTGGTAGGTTGTGTGGTTCCCCCCCCCCCCCCCCCCCCCCCCCCCCCCCCCGGCAGGGGTTGTGGGTTAAGCAGGAGTTGTGTGATGAATGATCTCCCCCCCCCCCCCCCCACCCCCCCCCCCAAACCCCCCCCCCCCCCCCCCCCGGGAGGGTAGAGTATTGAAGTCTGGGTTGGGATTGGTCGGGTGTGGTCCTGGAAGCCGTAGGGGAGCGTGAGCCCGCGGTGGGGGTTGTGGTTTTGGGAGGTATGGATCGGGGAATGGTAGTGTGTATGATGGTTGTAAGTCCCACACTGAAGTCATAATGGTTGGTGTAGGAGTGAACGAGATGTGGGGGATAATATGTGAGGGGAGAGGGGCCATTGGGGATGAGGTATAGAGGATTTATTGTGAAATTAGGTGTGTGGAGTTGGTAGAGATGCATTTTTGATTTATGGGGTTTTATGTAATATTATGGGGGTGGGCGTGGCGTATCTTATGGTAGGTTGGGTGGCTTATTATGATGTTGGTTATGTGGTGTATCATTAATGGTCCAAAACATTTTGATTTTAAGGGCTATGGGCTATTTTGTTTGATGTTTTGCTGGGTAGGTTGTTGTTGTGCTGCTTTGTTTATGGTTTTTTAGGGTTATTATGTGTATGTAGGGTGATTTTTTTGTGTCTTTTTTATGGCTTTGGTTTTCTTTGATTTTTTTTTGGGGTATAGAGTTATAGTTTGTGTCTATGTGTAGGTTTGGTTAGATAGGTGGTTCTGGTTAGATGATTTGTTGGATGTGGGATTGTGTTTTGTGGTTTGCAGTGGGTGTTTATTTATATTGTATTTGTATGGTAGTTATTGTTTTGATGTGGTTTGTGGTTGGTCTTCTTGGTTATGTTTAATTGCAATGTTTGGCTTTTTATTTTCTGTTGGTTGCATTGTTGGATTTGGGGAGTGAGTTTTGAGTTTGGATGTTTTGTCTTCATTTTTACCTCAGTCGAGGTTGTATTGTGAGTATGTCTGTTTGTTGTTGTTTTTGTGTATTTGCTCATGTAGGAAGGGGCACAGGCACTGTATGCCTAATGTTTTTTTATGTGTACCGTTGTAGGTTATACACTCACAGGTTGTTTGTATGTTGTAATATATGTGGGCATGACATGTTATGTATTGGTATTTTTGCTATTCTTTTGTTACAACAATACGTTATTGGATACAGTTCACAGTTTGGATTGTTAGGGCAGAATTTGATGGGTCCTTATCTAAAGGACCCGATGTTGAGCACATTGCCATTTTATGTTTTTACTTAGTGTAAGTTGGGTGGGGCAGTTGGATTTTATAAAAATGGTGTAATGGGTGAAGTTTGGTTGAGGGGATGTGTATTAATAAGGGGGTGACAGGTATGGTAAGAAATCGGATTTTTACAAATAACAGTTTCACATGAAACGGAGAAGGAAAGCTTGACAATCTTATATTAGAGGCAACAGACATGAAACTCGATATACTGGGAGTTGCAGAGGCAAGACTTTTGGATACAGGCTACATAACAAGAGACCAGTACACGCTTATACACTCAGGAGGAGAAAAACATGAAAGAGGGGTAGGAATGCTGATAAAGAAGGAGTTAGAAAAATACGTATGTGGATGCTGGACACACAATGACAGAATGATGTTACTAAAGATGAGAGCAAAGCCATTCGACATTTCAATCTTACAGACTTATGCACCAACTAAAGATCACAGCGAGGAAGAAATAGAAGAATACTATGAAGAGCTACAACACACACTTAAACCAGTCAAATCTACAGATGTGTTGATAGTAATGGGTGATATGAATGCAAAAGTAGGAAAAGGAAAATACAAGAAAATAGTAGGACAGTATGGATTAGGGACAAGAAATGATAGAGGAGACAGACTTATCCAGTTCTATGAAGAAAACCAGCTGGTCATATGTAACACCTTTTTTGAACACCACCCAAGGAAATTATACACATGGAAAAGCCCAGGAGATGTAACACGAAATCAAATCGACTATATCATGATAAAACATAGATTTAAGAACAGTGTCACAAGTGCAAAGACACATCCTGGCGCCGACATAAATTCAGATCACAATCCAGTCATCATCAAAGTAAATATAAAGCTGAAAAGAGCAGGAAACAGAAGACAGGAGGAACCCCAGATAGAAATATCAGCGCTAAAACAACCAGATATAAAACAGAAATATTTAATCGACGTCAAAAATAAATATCAACAGTTATTGACAGAAAGCATGGAGCAGTATAGAAGAGAAAACCCAGAAGAAAAAGCAACCGCAAAATGGGAATGCTTAAAAACAAGCATACAATCAGCAAATGCAAATTTACCTAAAAAGGAGTCTAAGAAAAATCAAATTTGGATGACATAGATGACATCTTGAATAAAATGGCAGAAAGAAAGAAAGCAAAACACACTCCAGAATATAAAACAATAGACAATGACATACGTACTTTGTGTAGAGAAGCAAAAGAAGGGTGGATAGAAACAAAATGCAAGGAAATAGAAGACTTTGAAGCAAAGCACATGACAAGAGATATGCATGAAGAAATAAAGAAATTATCAAATAGGTCGCGGTTTGCACAAGGAGGAAGCTGTATCAAGAACAAAAATGGTGTAATATTACTTGATGAGAAAGACATATCAAACAGATGGGCAGAATACGTAAAAGAACTATTCGGGGACAACAGAGGTAAAAAACCATCACCAGATTCTAATGAAGGCCCAAACATTATCAGATCAGAAGTAGAGAATGCCATTCATATGATACAAAAAGGAAAATCAGCAGGCATGGATAACATAAAAATTGAAATGATAGAAGCTCTGGAGAGCTTTGGTATAGACACAATCACAGAAATATGCAACGATATATACAATACAGGATATATACCACACGACATGAAGACATCAGTTTTTATAACATTGCAAAAAAAACCAAATGCAACAGAATGTTCAGACTTCAGAACAATCAGTCTGATGAGTCATGCAATTAAGATACTGCTCAAAATCATACAGGAAAGAATAAAAAGTTAAGTAGACAGCGAAATCCAAGAAGAACAGTTTGGTTTTAGACGGAACAGTGGAACAAGAGAGGCAATATTTTGCCTAAGAATATTAGCAGAAAAATATACAGAGGTCCAAAAAGTATGTATATGTGCTTCATTGACTATAAGAAGGCTTTTGACAGAGTCCATCATGAGAAAATAATTGAATGCCTCAAAGACATAGGTATTGATGGAAAAGATATAAGAATACTCAGTAACCTTTATTGGGAGCAAACTGCCACAGTAAGATTGGTGAGGAATTATTCACCATACATAGACATTAAAAGAGGTGTCAGACAAGGTAGTGTGCTGTCCCCCTGCCTATTTAATTTATACACCGAACAAATTTTCAAACAGATACAGGAAATACCAGGACTGAACATCAGTGGAAGGTCAATAAACAACCTTAGATATGCAGATGACACCGTGTTGTTAGCTGAAAGCGAACAGGAGTTACAAGAACTAGTGAAGCAAGTGAACAGTATAAGTCATGAATATGGACTCGACATTAATATTGAGAAAACAAAAACTATGATAATTAGCAAAACAGACGATAAACCCACATTAAAGATAATCGTAAATGGGAAAATTCCTGGAACAAGTCAAGAGCTACGTACGAGGGGCGTTCAGAAAGTAATGCACGACATCGTTTTTCTCAGCTAATAATGAAGATAGAAGCATGAAATTTAGCACACTTCAAATATGGTTAGTGCCACTTGTGTGCATCGAATTGCACTGCAACCGGTCAAATATTACGGCTGCCCTAAACCGTTGAAATGGAGCGTGTTAGCAACTTGCGTTATAAGCAGCGAATTGCGATAGAATTTCTCGTTGCAGAGAAGGAAACTGTTGTGAACATTCACAAGCGTCTATGTGATGTGTATGGAAGTTTTGCAGTCGACAGGAGTACAGTCAGTCGCTGGGTTCAGAGAATCAAAGAATCAGGAAGTGGAGATACGCAGCTGCTTGATCGGCCGCGCTGCGGACGTCCTGCCACAGCCACCAACGCAGAAATGTTGAAATGCGCTGAGGGCATTATTCTTTGTGATAGGCGAATCACTACTCAACAATTGGCCTTACAGCTGTCAGTCAGCATTGGTAGTGCAAATGCAGTTATAAAAACTATCGGATTTTCTAAGGTTTGCGCAAGATGGGTGTTGCGTGCATATTTTGACGCACATATTACAAAAATCGATATGGCTATTTAATATGGAAAAAATATAGACATTCATTCATTTGTGTATGAAAATGCTGTCTTTGGGAAAGCTAGATAATCCATGATTGTTTTACCCTTTTGATTATAAGAGTAATCGTTCTTGATATTGATTCGGCGCATGGATATGACACCCATGTCCGTACTTATTTGTTAGGGCCAGAAAATAGATTAATTTGCTTATTATGTTTATGGCCTGAATTCATATGTATTACATATTATTAGTACAAGTAGAATCAGTCCTATATTGTATATTTTGGATGGGTAGGCAGGACTATATTCTTGTTATGCCGCTCTAGCGGAAGTAGGTGTTGTCTTGACGAGTCGTGATGAGTTCCGAGGTACCGTTTACAATGGCGGTTACGCATTTTCCAGGGCTGGGTCATTCTTCAGTAAAAATAATTTATGAAGTGGTTTTTCTTCTGTAGGAGATTGTGTCTCTACTAGAGTTTGTGTTAGAGACTCTCCTAATGTACGGTACCATGTATGATTCGGACTCCAGGTAATGCCAGTCCCTATTTTGATGATCTCAGGTCGGTTAGACCTAGCTGGAATTTTGTGCTTCGCAACGCTAGGGTCAAGTTTTTTGTAACGACGAAGATGACGGGCTTCCATACAGTAGTTATGCCTACGTGAAGTAACTGGATTACTGTAGATCTGTATGGAGGAACTTTAAGAAATTATGCATATGTATTTCAAATTAACTTTGGCTTATCTATACCCTCCTGTGAGTGAGTGAGCGACAACTCAGGAAGGCGGCCATGTTACATTCCTGTCATCATATTTTTGAATCACTGTCCAAAGAACGGGGCATGTATCTTATTATTCGGACAGTGGCAAGGAGATCTCAATTTTGATAGAAACCCCTTATCGTGGTTTCATAATATGATAACTGTGAACATAAAGCAACTTTAGTTACTTACCGATCCGCCTTCACTGACGCGCTTAGTCAGATAGGGGATGCGGCCATTATGTATCATGACATTGGAAGCTATTGATGTACTACCTATTATTTATGAATGTGTCATGACATGGGATCTACTATGTATGCCTGCAAATTGATGTGTCAACATACCCATGATTTACTCGTTATGTCCCAGTGTGTGCGTCTAAATAAACTGTGTAAACAAAGATTCCAGCAGTCTGCATTGGTGCCTTGTAGACACAAGTGAATGAGTGTTTAGCTTGGTCAGAACACGAACAGTACACCATTCGCGTTAATCACACTCTACACTTCTACTCCATATATACACCATCCTGCGTCGGTTGAATTGACCAAGTTTAGGGCCTGCTTCCCCTGGAGCCTTAGAGGGAAACTACTGTTTACAGCTGCCTTTGCCTTCCCTAACTCAGGACTAGGGTGAGTTACCCATTTACAGCTGGGTAGACTGGAGCATGCCTGATCTCAACAACTCTGTACACTACAGTGGACATATACAGTAGTGGCACCACAAACAACATGCTACAGTGATTGATAGTGGAGCTTTACAGAAGAAAGAGAACACACCATACACCACACTTCTTTACAATGAGCAATTTACATTGGACTGTACAGTGGTGGGCCAGATTCCTGGGTCCAGCCTACGCAGTCTTGTGTTGAGAATCACATTTTACAGTTGCAAGAACATTTGTTTGACCACATCAACACCAGTAGGACAACTATACAATCAATGTCAGCTTGACCTGTTCTGACAAGTGTAGCAATATCTGGGTCAGCACTTGTTGACATTTGGCACAGTACAGTCAGTGTTCTAAACCAGTGATTGTTTATCCTGCTGTAATAGAAGAGCAATGTTGAACATAAAGTGCAAATTTCATCGGTGGATCTTCTAATGTGCTCAAAAAAAATTGAACAGTGTAATAGTTAGAAAGCAAATCTATTACTCAATAAAGTGGTAGTCTAATTTGTTAAAACTGAGCATACAGTACAATACATTGCAACTACAACACATCCCATTATATGATACACACATTGATGATTTATATATATTTATGTTTATATATTATTTGTTTATATGTGTGATTGTTATGTGTTTGCGGGCCTGGATGGGAGGTGACTAGAACAGGAAATACCAAGTGATATTGGTCTTGTTCTGGCGTTCTATAGGGAGCAATTTCTTATTTGAAATTTGCATGCAACATAGTTTGCAAATATTTGGTTAGTTGTGACGACTGTTTCATATTTGTATTTGTAACATTTTTCTGTTCTTTATTTTTGTTTGATTTGTTTGTATAATTGTAGGTCTCATCTTTCCTTTCATTTCAGTTCTTTACACCCTTATGTTTATACACTGTGGCGTTATTTGTCTTGTTATCTTATTGCAGTTATCATCACAGATTCTGTGATCATTTTTTTCATTTCTCCTATTTTATTTAATTTGATCTCTGCAAATGTTTTCAGATTGTCTTTTCTTGTTTGTCCTTTGTAATGTCTTTAGTTGACATATGACATATGAGGTATAGTTGAATACACTTATATTATAGTACAGATCAGTACTTTATGATTATTATTGTTATAAAACAAAGTGTACAAGACCTTTGTAAGGCTTGTCTCCCAAAGTGATTGGTATAGGAAATATTATTTTCCACAGGTACTCAAGTGATCATTGATTACATTAAGTTATACAAGACCTTTGTAAGGCTTGTCTCCCAAAGTGATTGGTATAGGAAATATTATTTTCCACAGGTACTCAAGTGATCATTGATTACATTAAGGTATACAAGAGCTTTGTAAGGCTTGTCTCCCACAGTATTTGAGATAGACAGTTATTGTTTTCCACAGGTACTCAAGTTATCATTGGTTATATGATAAACAAAATAAAAATACAAGTTTTTCACTAAGACTAAGTCTATGGTATAGACTTGTCTCCCATTAAAGTGAAATAAGGTAATTTATTTATTTTTTCAGGTTTCTGATTTAAGAAGACAAGATGTCTACATTAGATTACTTTATTGCACAAGGAAAATCCCTTGATAAGACTGGGAAAGACTTAGAACGAACGAACGAACGAACGAACTTTATTTTCAAAGGGTTAAGAATTGGGCACGCAGGCCCGTCTGACATTCTGCCCTTCCTCTCTCTCTCATCATATATACTATATCCTTTCATCCTCACATTTACTTTAAGCATAATTAAGGCATTTATCATTATAAAAGTAATATTAAATTTGCAATAATCATCATAATTAAAGTACGTTTTTAACATTAAAAAAGAATAATAATAATAATGAATGTAAAAATAAAATAAATAAAAATAAATATTAATAGATAGACAGATAGATAGATAGATAGATAGATAGATAGATAGATAGATAGATAGATAGATAGATAGATAGATAGATAGATAGATAGATAGATAGATAAATAGATAGATTAGATAGATAGATAGATAGATAGATAGATAGATAGATAGATAGATAGATAGATAGATAGATAGATAGATAGATAGATAGATAGATAGATAGATAGATAGATAGATAGATAGATAGATAGATAGATAGATAGATAGATAGATAGAACGAACGAACGAACTTTATTTTCGAAGGGTAAAGAATTGGGCACGCAGGCCCGTCTAACATTCTGCCCTTCCACTCTCATTAATCTTGCATACTATATCCTTTCATTCCCACATGATGCTTTAAGCATTAATTTAAAGGCATGCAACATTATAAAGTTACCATAACAGCATTCATTTACAGTATGCAAGCATAATAATAAAAAAATGAGTAGGGTTTTTTTTTTTGAAACAAACAAGCTAGTAAATGGGGGAAAAAAGTAATAATAAAATAAAATAAATAAAACAATAAATAAAAATAAATAAATTCTGTATACCGACACTCACTCATGCGGTCAATCCGTCTACAATTAATCTGTATTTTTGGTATGCAGGTACATTCTCACGACTCACATTTCTAAAGTACAGTATTATGTGGGTACATTCACACATACATTACATTATATAATAATATTTTAAAGTGAATATAATAATGATATTACTTGGATATAAAACAAATTATTCACACACAAAAATGAGCGGAAGAGGAAAAGAAATGTTGACCTATGGATGAGATGTTGACAGGCAAATACTGTTTCTATGGGGGGTAGATAATCAGTGTTGAGGAAGTGTTTGAAAAGTGCTTTGTTAAAAGAATATTGTGTAGGTAGGCTTTTTAGGTGGTGTGGAAGGCTGTTCCATAAGTAGGCACCAGAGTAGGCTAGACTCTTTTTGAACAGGTCGATCCTAGGTTTGGGCAGACGTAACTGATGTAATCGTTGTCCCTCCCTTCTACTGGTTTGAAACAATGATCTTAGGTACGACGGGGCATTGTTAGATAGAATTGTGTGAGTCAGCTTGGCTTTGTTGTAGAGAAGACGTTTTTTTAGCGACAGTATTTTGGGTTCTTTTCCTGTCCTTGTGTGTGGTGTCGTGCGATTATCGGTGATCAGACGTACTGCTCTCTTATGCAGGGAGTGCAGTCTCTTCGAGGTGGAAGCAGGGCAACAATCCCATAGTGTAGAGCAGTAATCTAGATGTGTCTGTATATGTGAGGTGTAGAACAATAGTCTAGTGTCTGCGTCTAAGAAGTGTTTTATTTTGGCTAGCTGGTACGTCTTTTGTGCTATGTGTTTGGTTAAATTCCGTACATGGGAGTTCCACGTTAAGTGCTGGTCAATCGTGATCCCCAGAACTTTGTGTTCTGTTACATGTTCAATTTGTATTGATTCCGCGTGTAGCTGTAGCGATCTTTTGGTGCAGCTTAGGAGTTTCTGTCTGGTGGTAATTAATATAGATTTCGTTTTTGCCTTGTTTACTGGCATACGATTCATATTACTCCATTTTGTTAGATTGTCTACATCGCTTTGAAGAGTCATTTCAAGTGCCACGCAGTCATTGTCACTAGTGTAGATAGTACAATCATCTGCAAAATAAGGCTAACTCTGCACAACAGGAGTTCCACGACGCCGGTAATCAGAATAATGATAAAAAAGACTCCAATAGTGTAGCAAATTCCGCTTTCGATTTTGCTAGAGAATCTCAGTGTTCGCAATGCAAAACATTATTCGATCCAATGGGCTGTTGCTCAATATGACAAAGCATTAGCTGCAGAGGAGAGAAAAGCTGCTGCTGAAGAGAGAAAAGCTGCTGCTGAAGAGAAAAAAGCTGCTGCAGAAGAGAGAAAAACTCTGGCTGAAGAGAAAAGATTAGAAAGAGAAGCTGTTGCTGCTGCTGAAGAGAGAAAAACTGCTGCTGCTGCTGAAGAGAGAAAAGCTCTGGCTGAAGAAAAAAGATTAGAAAAAGAAGCTGATACTGCTGCTGAACTAAAGAAATTGCAGATGCAAGTGGAGGAAAGGAGATTTGATGCAGAACAGAAAAAATTAGAAGCGGCTGCAGAACAGAAAAGATTAGATAGAGAAGCTGAAGAGAGAAAAGCAATAAGAGAACATGAGTTTGAATTAGAGAAATTGAAATTGACAAATATGAGTAATGTTAATCAGGCATCTGGTGGTAATGGTAAACCTTTTGTGTACAAGGTCAAGGTACCAGCGTTCAACCCTACCAGTGATGACATAACATTTTGGCTTTCTAGATTTGAACGTGCTTGTCGAGCTCATAATGTTGACAAATCACAGTATGTGAATCAGTTGTCTGAAGACTTAAAAGGGGAGTCTCAACCTGAGTTATCTTTGGTTGGAGAGGCCGACAAGGATAATTACGATGCAATTAGGGCAGCTTTGATAAAGAGATATCAGCTGTCAGAAGAAGGTTATCGTCTTTTGTTTAAAACAATGAGACCTGAGGTAGGGGTAGAATTCTCAGAATTCATCTCAAAAGCACGATGGATTGAATTATCCAAAATAGAGAAAACATTTGATGGTCTTACGGATTTATTGCTAAGAGACAAGGTCCTGTCTTCTGTAAATAAATCATTCCTAGAGTTCTTACATGAGCGTAAACCTAGTACAATAAAGCAAATGGAAGAATATTGTGACCAGTATGCCACGGCACACCCTGACATGATTCTTAGTAACTCTAACATTAAATAGAGTATGCCAGTTGCTTCGGCAACAGAATATAATCAGAATTACTCACACAAATTCCAAGGAGCTAAAAATAAATTTGATAAAAAGGTTAATTGGAATAAGTATCAAAACCAAGATAACCACTCAAATCAGGGTTCTTCTTCGAAGAACTGGAATCGGGCTGATAGTCCTCGACACGCGAGGGGTACCCATAATTTTAGACATTCTCGAAAGGGGAGTAGCTATAGGAACTACCCAAGTGCTTCATGGAGAGAAAAGAACCAATATTACAGGGATACTCAGTATAATGAGCGTGATGATTATGATCATGAATATTATGATTCAAACCCAAATAGGGGTTATAACAGAGGGAATAATAATTATAGAGACAATCATAACCGAGGTAGATCACAACACAAAAGACATGGTAAATCTTATTACCAGGCTAACTCTGCACAACAGGAGTTCCACGACGCCGGTAATCAGAATAATGATAAAAAGACTCCAATAGTGTAGCAAATTCCGCTTTCGATTTTGCTAGAGCATCTCAGTGTTCGCAATGCAAAACATTATTCGATACAACCACAGTTTCTACTTTAAGCTGCGGTCACCCGCTTCCCGCTCTCCCTGCGTCAATCGCGCATAATGGAAGGGGTGCTCTTGTTTTTCAATAGAGGCTTAATAGATGGTACTCCGGTATCAATTCTTTTCGATTCGGGGTGCACTACCATCGGAGTGAGGCAATCACTCGTAAATCCTTCTCGAGCTACAGGCAATGTAGTCAAATGTGTAACATTTGGTGGCACATTGGAGAAGTACTCCACTGCCATTATCAATATTGCTACGCCTTTCTTTACAGGAGAGGTGCAAGCATGTCTCTTGCCGAATCCGATCGCTGATCTTATCATCGGTCGCATTCATGGAGTGAAAGAATGCACTCCACAGCAAATTTCTAATTGGGAAAATGTTAATATGCAATCTGCTAATGCAGTAATCACTATGGCTCAAGCTCTTAATATGCCGCAATCTTCACATTCTGAAGATAATGATGCGCAGATCCAAGATGATCCCTTGGAGATTTCCCATGATTCCTTTATAAAACAGCAGGAAGATGGTCCTACTCTAAAGAAATTCTTTACTCTGGCAACAAAAGGTGATCCGAATAAGGATACAAATCGTAAATCTTGGATTACGATGAAGAATGGCGTACTTGTACGTATGGTACAAGACTCCGCTAAGTCCATTCATTCTCAAATCCTTGTGCCTAAAAATATGAGAGTTAAAATCTTACAGCACGCTCATGATTCGCAGTGTGCTGGACATATGGGTTTTTCCCGTACTAAAGCTAGAGTTCTTGAATCTTTCTTTTGGCCAGCTGTGAATAAGGACATACGAATCTATTGTCGATCTTGTAAAGTATGTCAAGAGATTAAATCCAGAGGTCCACGCCATGTACACCTATTCAGGCTGCAGACATTCCCATTCGACCATTTCAAAAAATGGCGATAGACATCATTGGTCCATTTAAGATAAAGTCTGCTAGAGGACACCAATTTATTTTGACGTGTGTTGATATGTGCACACGTTGGCCGGAGGCTGTTCCTCTAAAGAGCATAACTACTGCTGATGTCGCAGATGCTCTTTGGTTAATATTTTCTCGTCTGGGATTTCCAGCAGAAATATTATCCGACCATGGTGCCCAACTCATATCGGATACCATGTCTCAAGTAATGTCGACTCTTAAGATAGAGAGATCGCTGAGTAGTATTTATCATTCTATGTCCAATGGGATGGTGGAACGTCTGAATAGAACTCTGAAAAACCTACTAGGTAAGATAACAGAAGATCATCCTCAGGATTGGGATAGGGTTTTACCCGCGGCTCTCTTTGCATATAGAGAGGTCGCCAACGAACATACAGGATTTTCTCCCTTTGAACTTGTCTTTGGCGCGAAACCGCGAGGTCCTATGTCCTTACTTCATGATCTTATAACTGCTGATAATATTGTCGATGACACAAAATCCTCTTATGAATATGTCATCGCACTTAGACACAAGATTATTGAAGCATGCAAATTGGCAACTGCTTCTTCTGAATTTGCGAAACAGAAGGCAAGGGAATTTGCCAATAAAAAGAGATGCTTGCGACAACTTTGTCCAGGTGACAAAGCATTTGTCTTGCTACCTTGTAGGGAAAATAGACTTCTTATTTCTTGGAAAGGTCCGTACGATATAATATCAAAAGTTTCCGATGTCGACTATATCGTCGATATTGACGGGAAGCGTAAAACCTTCCACATCAACATGCTCACGGAATTCCATGAACGTCCGGATTATTTACAACCTGTTTTCCAGGCAACGGACGATTTTCCAGTCCAACATGGACAGTACTCATCTCTGTCAGTAATACAGGATGAGGAAACGAGTTTCTCGGATGTAAATCTACCTTTTCCAATGATTCCTCTTCACTCTAATGAATCATGGAAAGATGTTGCAATTTCTCCCAGAATTATCTCCAGGAGAGCAGAAACAAGTTTCTACTATGTTAGAACAATTTCAGGATGTCCTTACTGACATTCCTGGTCAAACTGATGTCATTCAACATGACATTATTCTTACTGACCATAGTCCTATAAGAGTCAGACCGTATCCTATCCCGATACATTTTCAAGCACAGGTAGAGAAAGAGTTGGTTGAGATGATAGAGTTAAAAATTATTGAACCATCCACATCAGCATATTCTTCGCCGATGGTTATTGTACGAAAAAAAGACAATAACATACGTCTTTGCGTGGATTATCGCAAATTGAACCAAGTGACGAAATTTGATGCTGAACCTATGCCTTTACTAGAAGAGCTACTTACGAGACTATCCAATTCTCATTTCTTTACTAAACTCGATTTGTCTAAGGGATATTGGCAAGTTCCATTATCCGAACACGCCAAACCGTTTACTGCTTTTTCGACGCCTAGGGGTCTATTCCAATGGAATTTCATGCCTTTCGGTCTTATGAACGCCCCTGCAACATTTGTACGCATGATGCGTCGAATCCTATCTCATCGCTCAGATGTCATTGCGTATCTTGATGACATCTATCTTTTCAGTGATACTTGGAACGATCACTATAATGGTATAAATGAACTATTGTCTATCTTACGCGAGCATAACCTGACAGCGAAACCATCGAAAGCATGTATTGGTTTTAGCGAAATATCTTTCTTAGGACACCGTGTTGGTCATGGGTTCCTAAAAACAGAAGACCATAATACAAGTAAGATACTTAACATTTCTATTCCTAAGACTAAAAAGCAAGTGCGAAGTCTCTTAGGTCTAATACAATTTTATGGACGATTCATTCCGAATCTGTCCTCCATTATGTCACCTCTTTCTTCCTTGCTAAAGAAAGGGTCTCCTAATGTAGTCCATTGGACTCAAGAATGTCAATCCTCTTTGGATAAGGTTAAAACTATGTTTTCTACTTCACCTATCCTAGTATTGCCTTCTAAGGATAAGACATTTATTCTTCGTAGTGACGCTTCATCCACCGGGATTGGAGCAGCACTAATGCAAGAGTACTCTGGAACTCTGCATCCAGTGATGTATATTTCTCGGAAATTAAATGCCGCAGAGAAGAATTACTCGGTCCTAGACCGTGAATTATTGGCTATGGTTTGGTCAATCCTTAAACTGCAAAGATTTCTTCTTCTCGCGCATTTCATCGTGGAAACTGACCAGAAAGCTCTTACGGCTATTCAGAGTAAAAATCTGAAGAGCGCGAGATCAACGCGATACGCGATTGCTCTACAGCCATTTCATTTTTCGGTGCGAGCTATCCGTGGGTCAGAAAATGTGATGGCAGATATTTTGTCTAGATGCCCACATGATTCATAACTGTTATACAACTTTGATACAGTTGTTCCTATGTTGAAATGGGTACACATATCTAATATATCATATATTGATTGTAACACTACTTAGCGGTTCATTGATCTTTATTCACCGCTGATCTTTCAATGTTTTTTTCGTCTTTGATGATCATGATGTTAAGATATCTTAGATGAAATTTATGTATAAACTAATATAGAAATTGTGTCATTGCTAATATTGTAGTATGCGTTGGTGACACCTCTCTGGAAATATTTATACTTAGAGAAGTACTTTCTCTAAGGTAAGAAAACTTATGCTTATCATCTGCGCATTGTTATTGGTGCGTTGTGAGCCTATTGTATGTTGCTCCTAGATGTATTTCAAAAAAAAAAGTACCATTTTTTTTTTCCCGAGGGGTGTGGTAATCTGTTGCGTGCATATTTTGACGCACATATTACAAAAATCGATATGGCTATTTAATATGGAAAAAATATAGACATTCATTCATTTGTGTATGAAAATGCTGTCTTTGGGAAAGCTAGATAATCCATGATTGTTTTACCCTTTTGATTATAGGAGTAATCGTTCTTGATATTGATTCGGCGCATGGATATGACACCCATGTCCGTACTTATTTGTTAGGGCCAGAAAATAGATTAATTTGCTTATTATGTTTATGGCCTGAATTCATATGTATTACATATTATTAGTACAAGTAGAATCAGTCCTATATTGTATATTTTGGATGGGTAGGCAGGACTATATTCTTGTTATGCCGCTCTAGCGGAAGTAGGTGTTGTCTTGACGAGTCGTGATGAGTTCCGAGGTACCGTTTACAATGGCGGTTACGCATTTTCCAGGGCTGGTACATTCTTCAGTAAAAATGATTTATGAAGTGGTTTTTCTTCTGTAGGAGATTGTGTCTCTACTAGAGTTTGTGTTAGAGACTCTCCTAATGTACGGTACCATGTATGATTCGGACTCCAGGTAATGCCAGTCCCTATTTTGATGATCTCAGGTCGGTTAGACCTAGCTGGAATTTTGTGCTTCGCAACGCTAGGGTCAAGTTTGTATCGACGAAGATGACGGGCTTCCATACAGTAGTTATGCCTACGTGAAGTAACTGGATTACTGTAGATCTGTATGGAGGAACTTTAAGAAATTATGCATATGTATTTCAAATTAACTTTGGCTTATCTATACCCTCCTGTGAGTGAGTGAGCGACAACTCAGGAAGGCGGCCATGTTACATTCCTGTCATCATATTTTTGAATCACTGTCCAAAGAACGGGGCATGTATCTTATTATTCGGACAGTGGCAAGGAGATCTCAATTTTGATAGAAACCCCTTATCGTGGTTTCATAATATGATATAAACTGTGAACATAAAGCAACTTTAGTTACTTACCGATCCGCCTTCACTGACGCGCTTAGTCAGATAGGGGATGCGGCCATTATGTATCATGACATTGGAAGCTATTGATGTACTACCTATTATTTATGAATGTGTCATGACATGGGATCTACTATGTATGCCTGCAAATTGATGTGTCAACATACCCATGATTTACTCGTTATGTCCCAGTGTGTGCGTCTAAATAAACTGTGTAAACAAAGATTCCAGCAGTCTGCATTGGTGCCTTGTAGACACAAGTGAATGAGTGTTTAGATTGGTCAGAACACGAACAGTACACCATTCGCGTTAATCACACTCTACACTTCTACTCCATATATACACCATCCTGCGTCGGTTGAATTGACCAAGTTTAGGGCCTGCTTCCCCTGGAGCCTTAGAGGGAAACTACTGTTTACAGCTGCCTTTGCCTTCCCTAACTCAGGACTAGGGTGAGTTACCCATTTACAGCTGGGTAGACTGGAGCATGCCTGATCTCAACAACTCTGTACACTACAATGGACATATACAGTAGTGGCACCACAAACAACATGCTACAGTGATTGATAGTGGAGCTTTACAGAAGAAAGAGAACACACCATACACCACACTTCTTTACAATGAGCAATTTACATTGGACTGTACAGTGGTGGGCCAGATTCCTGGGTCCAGCCTACGCAGTCTTGTGTTGAGAATCACATTTTACAGTTGCAAGAACATTTGTTTGACCACATCAACACCAGTAGGACAGCTATACAATCAATGTCAGCTTGACCTGTTCTGACAAGTGTAGCAATATCTGGGTCAGCACTTGTTGACATTTGGCACAGTACAGTCAGTGTTCTAAACTAGTGATTGTTTATCCTGCTGTAATAGAAGAGCAATGTTGAACATAAAGTGCAAATTTCATCGGTGGATCTTCTAATGTGCTCAAAAAAAAATTGAACAGTGTAATAGTTAGAAAGCAAATCTATTACTCAATAAAGTGGTAGTCTAATTTGTTAAAACTGAGCATACAGTACAATACATTGCAACTACAACACATTCCATTATATGATACACACATTGATGATTTATATATATTTATGTTTATATATTATTTGTTTATATGTGTGATTGTTATGTGTTTGCGGGCCTGGATGGGAGGTGACTAGAACAGGAAATACCAAGTGATATTGGTCTTGTTCTGGCGTTCTATAGGGAGCAATTTCTTAATTGAAATTTGCATGCAACATAGTTTGCAAATATTTGGTTAGTTGTGACGACTGTTTCATATTTGTATTTGTAACATTTTTCTGTTCTTTATTTTTGTTTGATTTGTTTGTATAATTGTAGGTCTCATCTTTCCTTTCATTTCAGTTCTTTACACCCTTATGTTTATACACTGTGGCGTTATTTGTCTTGTTATCTTATTGCAGTTATCATCACAGATTCTGTGATCATTTTTTTCATTTCTCCTATTTAATTTAATTTGATCTCTGCAAATGTTTTCAGATTGTCTTTTCTTGTTTGTCCTTTGTAATGTCTTTAGTTGACATATGACATATGAGGTATAGTTGAATACACTTATATTATAGTACAGATCAGTACTTTATGATTATTATTGTTATAAAACAAAGTGTACAAGACCTTTGTAAGGCTTGTCTCCCAAAGTGATTGGTATAGGAAATATTATTTTCCACAGGTACTCAAGTGATCATTGATTACATTAAGTTATACAAGACCTTTGTAAGGCTTGTCTCCCAAAGTGATTGGTATAGGAAATATTATTTTCCACAGGTACTCAAGTGATCATTGATTACATTAAGGTATACAAGAGCTTTGTAAGGCTTGTCTCCCACAGTATTTGAGATAGACAGTTATTGTTTTCCACAGGTACTCAAGTTATCATTGGTTATATGATAAACAAAATAACAATACAAGTTTTTCACTAAGACTAAGTCTATGGTATAGACTTGTCTCCCATTAAAGTGAAATAAGGTAATTTATTTATTTTTTCAGGTTTCTGATTTAAGAAGACAAGATGTCTACATTAGATTACTTTATTGCACAAGGAAAATCCATTGATAAGACTGGGAAAGACTTAGAACAATGGGCTGTTGCTCAATATGACAAAGCATTAGCTGCAGAGGAGAGAAAAGCTGCTGCTGAAGAGAGAAAAGCTGCTGCTGAAGAGAAAAAAGCTGCTGCAGAAGAGAGAAAAACTCTGGCTGAAGAGAAAAGATTAGAAAGAGAAGCTGTTGCTGCTGCTGAAGAGAGAAAAGCTGCTGCTGCTGCTGAAGAGAGAAAAGCTCTGGCTGAAGAAAAAAGATTAGAAAAAGAAGCTGATACTGCTGCTGAACTAAAGAAATTGCAGATGCAAGTGGAGGAAAGGAGATTTGATGCAGAACAGAAAAAATTAGAAGCGGCTGCAGAACAGAAAAGATTAGATAGAGAAGCTGAAGAGAGAAAAGCAATAAGAGAACATGAGTTTGAATTAGAGAAATTGAAATTGACAAATATGAGTAATGTTAATCAGACATCTGGTGGTAATGGTAAACCTTTTGTGTACAAGGTCAAGGTACCAGCGTTCAACCCTACCATTGATGACATAACATTTTGGCTTTCTAGATTTGAACGTGCTTGTCGAGCTCATAATGTTGACAAA